>JANQBM010000002.1:34360367-34388090 GCA_025594535.1 Erythroxylum domingense
ATTCCAATTTTCCTATACTCACTGAAAAATACTAATTTTGATATGGAGAGGTAGAGGACATTTTTAGAAGTCCGACGCTTCGAGAATGGACTCAATCGGAGGTCGGACGCGAAAGTTATGCACAAAAAGGTGAACCAGTACTCCACTTTGCCATCATTTGCTACCCAATTAGACACATAATCAACTCCAACCAATATATAAGAGTTACCTAGGGAAGATGGAAATGATCCCATGAAATCCAAGCCCCACAAATTAAATATCTCCACCTCCATCATGTTTAAAAGCGACATCTTATCTCCCTTCGAAATATTGCCTACTCTTTAGCACCTATCACAATGCAGTACAAAATCTTGGGCATCCTTAAACAAGTTTGGCTAGTAGAATCCATACTCCAAAATGCAAGTAGCCGTCTTGTTCGCTCCATCTTGTCCTGCATAAACTAAACTATGACATTGAGTCAAAACTTCAAGCATTTCATCTTTAGGGACACACCTACAAATCAAACTGTCAGCACATATTTTATATAAAACACAGGTTTATCCCAAATATAGAGAGAACACTGAAATAGGAAATGCTTTCTTTGTTGATGTGAGAGATTAGGGGGAATAATACCACCTGAGAGAAATTTGCCAATATTTGCAAGCCAAGCAAGAAAAGCATTTTGATACCATCACTAAATCCTTATCAGGAAAACGCTTTTCAATTTTCTCTTCCTCTTTATTTTGTACCCCTTCAAGTCTCGATAGGTGGTCCACTACAACATTTTTGCTCCTGTCTTGTCCTTATTCTCAATATTGAATTCTTGGAGTAGAATCACCCATCGATTGAGCTTAGCCTTGACATCCTTCTTTGCAAAAAGATAATGCAACGCCACATAATTTGTAAAAATCAATATTTTAAAAACTAAACCGAACCAGCTAGTTCAATCAGAAATAGTATGAATCGACTAGTTGTCCGGTTTGGTTTCATTTAATAACCTATAAATATAAAAATCAGCCAGTTTATGAGAGAACTGGCCAGTTTATCGGTGAACTGGTTGGAACCGTAAACATTTGAAATCAAAAAATTAAAACTTAAAAGCTTTCCTCCCTTTAATCTTTCCTTTTACTATCTTTGCTTTGTAATTCTCACCGTTGTCGCTTCCATTCTGGGTAAATAAAGGGTAGCCACTGACCTATAGTTATCCTTAAACATCTGTGCTTAGTGGAGAAGAAGTGAACAAATGTACACTAACTTACTATCTTGTTCTCTGATGCGAACTGGGATCTCTTACCAGCTAGGTCATATTGGAGCAACATTTTTTAAGAACAAAGGGTCAAGGGGCATAACAACCTCTCATGTTGAGTTGATCCTTGATGTTTTTAGCAAATTATTATTCTATATTTCTGTAGATGGGTGTCAAAGCTAAGGTAGCAGATTATTGTTCTCTATTGCTAAAGATGGATGGTGTCATTCTCTATTTCTGGAGATGGGTGTTGAAGATAAGGTATCAAATTATTGTTCTCTGTTTATAGAGATGGGTGTCAAACTTAAGGTGAGAATAAGGATCATACTTAGTTTTTAGCAAATTATTGTTCTCTATTTCTATATATTGGCATCAAACTCGAATCTAAGGTGAGAACAAGTATCGTCCTTGGTGTTTTTAGCAAATTATTTCTCTGTTTCTAGATATGGGTGTCTAAGCTAAGGTGAGAACAAAGATCATCCTTGGCTTTTTGCAGATTATTGTTCTCTATTTTTGAAGTTGGGTGTCAATGCTATTGTGAGAACAAGGATCAAGAAAGGATTTTGGGGGTGTGAAGTTAGGTTTAGCTTAGTTATGGAAGGTAGGTTGAGTTGTTGTTGAAGCGATTCCAGCGAGAGTTATTGATATTATTATGTGTTATTTTCCATGTAGTTTAATGTGGTTATATTTTGTGTTTAGAAATGATTATGTCTGTGATTTCTATCACTAAGAATTGGTTTGTATGAGATACAGAACTGGATAAATGAAGGAGCAAAAAATTTGAGAATTGATGAATGGGTTTTGAAGTAAAATGCTGATTCTAGTTGTCAATCCATGTTTATATAGAGTTTGATTTGTTCACTGTTATTCATGGTTTCAATTTGTTCAGAAAAGATAAACATAATTTGATAGCTTTATAGGATGATTTAATTAATTAGTTTTTTGTAATGGTTGAACTCTATTTCATTTTAAGCTAATTTTGGTAGTTGTTTTATATATCCTTTGTTGATCGAAAACTCCAAAGCTAAAAACTATGGTAATTGTTGGGGCGAGTTTAATAGGTGAGATTTTGTTCTTCATTCTGTTGTTAGTAAGTAATAACAAACAATCTATCCACTCGCTCGTCGTTTCTTTTTGCATAATGAATATACTTAAATGGCCCCTTCTTGTTGACACAATGAATCAATTTCACAAATCACACTGCTCGGTGTCCCTCTTCAGTCAATATCTATTATTTTAATATAGCCTTTCAAATTTTTTATTTATATGGTAACACTAAAGAACAGAAGATGTTGACAAGCTTTTAATTTAATCAAAAATCACTTTTCAAGTGTTTATACCCATCTAGTTACTTCATTTTATATTTTGTATTTTTTTATTATTTACTTTTAACCTTGTTCAATTATTTGAACTATAACTTTGTATTTATACCATAATTACATTTAATTTAATATTACTGTCAATTATATTGACTCTTTTAATATTTACAACGAATTTTATTTTTTATAAAATAAGTTAAAGAAAATAATAATATAAAAATAAATTACTTATATAATAATTTGTGAATTTAGTTATATATTTTACTTCTTAAGGTTAATTATTTTTTCTATAATATAAGCTATAAAGTTTAGTATAATCTCTAATTCATTGGTATATTTTTTATTTCAACAAATTATTTTATATATATTTATTCTTATAATTTTTACTTTTTATTTATTATTTATCGGTTTTATAGTGATTCAAAACCAATTGAACATTTAAACCTTAAACCTTTCTTTTGACCAATTCGATGTCCGGTTCAATTTTTAAAACATTGGTTAAAACAATAACTTGTGAGCCCAAAAGATAAGAACGAAATGTTTCATATGCAAATACCCCTCCAAGCAACTCCTTCTCAATGGTGGTGTAATTCAATTGTGCTCCCGTTAAGTTCTTACTAGGGTAGTAAATTGCATGTAGCCTCTTCTCCTTCTGTTGTCAGAGTACACAACCAATGGCATCGTCGCTTGCATCACACATGATCCTGAAGGGAAGGGACTAATCCAGTGATATCAAAATAGGTGTTATTGTAAGTGCCTTCTTCAACTTGTTAAAAGCATCTGAACAATCATCATCAAACATAAAAGACACAAAAGTCCTTGATGAACCGTCTATAGAACCTTGCATAACCAAGGAATGCCCGGATACCTTTGATGTTACTAAGAGGTGGGAGCTTTTCAATCACTTCATTCTTAGCTCGATCTACCTCAATCCCTTTGCATGAGATCTTATGGCCCAAAATAATTCCCTCCTGGACCATGAAATGACACTTCTCCAATTCAAGACTAAATGAGACTCCTCGCATCTTTGTAACACTATATCCAAATTAAACAAGCAATGAACAAAAAATTCTCCAAAAATAGAGAAGTCATCTATAAATACCTCCATGAAGTCTTCATTCATATCCACAAAGATGGCCATCATGCATCTTTGGAATGTGGTGATGCATTGCATAAACCAAAAGGGGTCCTCCTGTAAGCAAAAGTCTTATAAAGATAATTGAAAGTAGTCTTCTCTTGGTCCTGTGGGTATATAAACACCTGATTGTACCCTGAATATCCATCAATAAAATAATGAAAAGCATGGTCAGCCACCCTCTCAATCATTTAGTCTACAAAAAGGTAATGGGAAATGGTCTTTCTTGGTGGACAAATTGAGATTCCTATAGTCAATGCACACTCTCCAACCTGTGATGGTCCTAGTGGAAATCTTTTCACCTTTTTCATTCTCCATCACTATCATGCCCCCCTTTTTAGGCACATATTACACCAGACTCACCCACTCACTATCTGAAATTGGACATATAATATCCACATCTAAAAGTTTCACCATTTCCTTCTTCACAACCTCTTGCATGTTTGGATTTAACCTTCTTTTCTTCTCTTTCACTGTCTTACATCCTTCTTCAAGGTTAATCCTATGCATCACAATATTGGGGCTAGTCCCCCTAATATTAGAAATTTTCCACCCCATGGCTCTCATCCTCTTCTTAATGGTTTCCACCACTTTCTTTTCTTGCTCAAAATCCAATTGTTTGGAAATGATGATAAGTAGGGTCTAGTCCTTATCTAGAAATGTGTATCTCAAGTGGGAAGGTAATTAGTTCTACAGTGGGTGGCCTTACAATAAAGGGTGTTGTGGGTACTTCTTCTCTCTCTAACTTCTCTTGCTCACCCTCATCACACAATTCCTCTTCTCTCACACTCTCATCCCTATGCACTTTAGCAACTTCCTTAACTTCCTTTTTAACTTCCTTCACACAATCATCCATAACATCAATCTTCATACAAGCACTTCCATCCTCTAGTTTCTTCAAAGATTTAGTCATATTGAATTCAACCTGCTCATCACCAATTCTCAAAACTATTTTTCCTTCATGCACATCAACTAATGCCCTACCAGTATTTGTAAAGGGCATATCTAAAATCAATGGACAATTCCTATCTCCTTCAAAATCCAACACATCAATTTCCTGAAAATAGACAATGGCATCAAGTTAGTACTTATGCCTAAATCACATAAATATTTAGAAAATTAAAAATCAAAAACAACACATGAAATAGTAAAACTCCCTGGATCTTATAGTTTTGAAGGCATTGTGATTGTGATGATCAAACTATAGTTCTCTCCTCAAGGTTACCTTCTGATTATTCTCCTAAGTGCATTTGTGTTTCAATATGTCCTCGAGAAACTTCGCATACTTGGGCATACACCCCAATGCCTCCATTAAAGACAAATTAATCTGAAGCTTCTTCAACTTCTCTAAGAATTTGGAGAATTGAATGTCGACTTGATTTTGTCTCACCATCTGTGGATATGGAATCTTAGGATTGTAGGGTGGTGGTAGTATATATGGCTTCTCTTCTTCTTTCTCTTCTCCCTTTTCCTTTTGTTGGCTATCTTTTTGCACACTTAGCTCCTCCAATTGCTTGCCACTCCTAAGTGTTATCACCTTGAATTGTTCCTTTGGATTGGCCTCAGTGTTGCTTGGTAAGCTTCCTACATTCTTAGAAGATAAAACATTAGCAAGTTGACCTACTTGTACCTCCAAGTTGCCGATAGATGAAGCGTGGTTCTTCATGATCTGGTCAAACTTTGTCGCTATTCTCTTCTGACTCTCTTCTTGTCTTCTTTGACCTTCCTCTTAGCTTTAGAATTTTAAACCTAATACGACCATTAACTTGTCCATTTTTCTCTCCAAAGACCCAAATCGATCTTGTTAAAATCTATGAGGTCCTTGTGCTCTCATTTGGCCACTTACATTATTAGTACTCCACAAAAAATTTGGGTGGTTTTTCCACCAAGGATTGTAAATGTTAAAGTATGGATTATTACCTCTTGTGGCTAGCCCAAGTAATATATTTGTCTTATACCACTAGCTCCTAGTAAGAAGCATTTAGTTATGCCATGGTTGTCTTGGCCACAAAATTCACAATGTAATTGCATGGTCTTGACTCTGGATGAGGAAGCTTATTGGACACTTGTCTACTCCTTTCATTTGACCACAGGCAGTTGTTGCTCGCGAACTTTTCCAAAATTTCATGAGCTACATCAATGGTTTTCCTCATCAAAGACCCTCCTACAGCTGCATCTATGGTTCCCCTTGTGCTCTAAGTTACACCATTATAAAATGATTACAAAAGAAATTCCTTTAGAAGGTTATGGTGGGGGTAGCTCCTTTGTAATTCCTTAAATCTCTATTAAGCTTCATACAACAACTCCCCATCATTTTGTTGAAAGTTTTTTATCTCCTTGATGATTCCTATTATCTTGGTCAAAGGGAAGTACTTAGCCAAGAAAGCTTGAGGCCGCTCCTAAGTAGTGATTTGGCTGCACTGAGTGAATTATACCATGCCTTTGCCCAATCCCTCGAGGTAAAAGAAAACAATCTTAACCTCACAACATCATTAGACATTCCATTAAACCTGAAGGTGTCACAGATCTCTAAGAAATTTACAAGATGGGTGTTGGGATCTTCGTTAGATAACCCATAAAGTTGTACACTACTCTAAAATATGTTAAAGAGTGCCAGCTTGATCTCAAAATTAGTGGCTTGAATCACAGGCCTTGCAACTCCTTGAGGACTGAAACCTGGCCTCATAAAATCCATCAATGTCCTCTCAACTCCTCCTTTTTCACCTTCTCCTACCATATTCCTTTGTATTATGTCTTGACGTCTAGCTCTTCTTAGCTCTCTTTTATGCCTTGTAATGTCTGAAAGCTCTTCTTCACTAAGCTCGTTAGACCTTTTCATGCTCCATGTGTTCATGCACCTGTAAAAACGCAAGGAAAAGACTTTGCAGACTTATTTATGATAACCAGACTCTCTAGTGTAAGTGGATTAACAATTAGTTCATTAAGAATAGAAATATATAGAGTTTGAATGTTGATAATCTTGCTTCTACTACTTTAAAAGTTATATTTAAGATAAGGGAAAGATTCAGACCTAATTTTATTCATATCATTGACAATAGTGAAACTACTAACTTTTAGCAAGATAACTAGTTATTTGTAGGTCCTCTAGAAATTTTGGATGAAGCTTCAGCTCTTAGACCACTGATTCAACTAAAAGCTACAATTACATGAGCTCTAACAAAAGAAGGAGCTTATCAGATAAGCTCTAATCCTTATTTCACTAAAAGTGAGATTTTTAGGCATCTATCAATACTAATGATAACATAATTGTATGAAGCACACCTCCAATGGCATATTCTCTAATCAACCATGTAAATACGTGCTTATTAACAATTTGAAACTCTCCCTTGGACTAATATTGTTTGGTTCAACCACCAACAACTATGAGATTCCACCAATCTATGGCTTGCAATAAAGAATAAGCTACCAACTATTGACATAATTGCAAAATTCCTTAACTTAAAAAATTGGTGCATTCTTTGTAAAAAAAAAATGAGGAAACCACAAATCACTTATTCTTCCAATGTAAATTTGTTACTAAGATTTAGAAAGCATTTATGCATAGATGTTTGATTAATTATTTCCCAAGTGACTTAAGCAGTATCAAGATCTGATGCTCTTACATGAAGTTTCCAAATAAAACTACCAAATGGTGCTTTTGCATTTCTCTATCCTTTCTAGTAACAACAGTATGGAATGAAATAAACAATCACATTTTTCATGATAAATGTCCATCCAAAGAGTAGTTTTTCAACCAACTAATGTATCTTATTAAGACTCACATCAATATTAACAAGTATAAGTTCCAGGATATGTTGTTTATTAGCTCTAATTAGGGGGCGTAAACAATTCAAATTTAGTATAATATTTTATATTCCTATTGTAAGCTTATAGTGGCATTGCCTTTGTAATTTGCAAGTTTCCTTGTACTTATACTCCTTGTTTACCTTCTATGGCTTAATTTAATTAAACTTTTCTCAAAAAAAAGATAATGATTAATTTTCCCTTAATTCATGCACAAAACATAATTCAATATCAAGACCAAAAGAGATATTCAATATCAAAGAAATATCCTTATATGCCAATAACATGAATTTACTCAAGCACATCACATAAAATGCAAGAAATACAAAAGTAAAAACAATATAAATATAAAAATAACAAAACAATCACTCCCCTTAAATCTAATATCATCAATATCTTGCTCTTTTTATAATTATCAAAAAGAAATAATCTCTAAAAAAAGAAAGAAACAAAATTTTCATGCATTAAGTTAACTTGTAAGAAAATTAAATAAAATTTGATTAAGATTGATAAATTTTCTTACTAAAAATTGCTATTAAATAGTTAAATAGCCAAAACAAAAGGACAATTTTGATATAAGCATCTCTAATGGTGTCTAATTTGAAAATTTTTGAATTTAGGTATTGTGCTTAAGTTACAAAATTCAATTACAAAATGCAAGGGCAAGTTTTGACAAAATTAGGGTTGGAATTGGAAAAAAATGCAAATAAAGTTGCAACAATCAACAATCAAATTCATAAAATAATGTGTAATTTTGAAAGCCCCAAAACTTCAAAAATAATAATGTGAAAAAGTGCCAAAAGTAAACAAAATCAAAGATGTATCAATGTAAGTAAAAAGGGAGACAAGCTTCAATCTTTTAGAATTTTATCTATAAAAAATCTATTTGAAAAGATAACTTTTAATTAAGACAAATTTTGAAAATCCCCAAATTTGAAACCTAGGAATGACAAATTTTCAATTTGATGCAATCTAACAAGATTTTTATAAAGTGGGGGAATGATATTTTTTAAGGAAGACTGAATTGTTTAAGATTTTGGAAGATGTAAACAATTAAGATGAGAAATAGAAGAAAAGAGGAGGAGGAGAGGTTAAATTGAGAAGGTTGGTTGATTGGTTAACTATACTAGTAACCACATATGTTATGAAGTCACTAAAATGAAAGAAATTTTTAATCAAATGGATATTGGTTGGCGACTCGAAGACACTAGTTAGCTAATGTACATAAACGGTTGATCAAAGGAGTAACCAAAATCCTCTCAAACTCATAAGAAAGAGATAACTACTTGGGTAAAGTGACATTGTTCAATAACAAAAGGAAATTGGTTCACCAAAGTGTCTAAGTGGTTGCCTTGATTAGTGACTAAACACCTACCAAACTCATTGGAAAGTAAGGAAGGGTGTACTTTGAGAACTCTAGTCAGTCCATTGACCATATAACTTAAAACAACATTTGAATTCAAATTTAAACATAAAAAACCTAATAAATCATGGAAAAATCAATTATGAACTACTATAAATACTAAAGAGGAATTTAAGTTATACAGAATCATGCCCATTTTTTCCTACTATTATTATTCATTAGTTTAGTACAACTATATCCTTATTGGTCTAGTATATCAATAAAGTTTAATTTAATGTCTATTGGTCTAGTATATCAATAAAGTTTAATTTAATGTCCCTAATTGTATATAATCTCTAATTTTATTTCTAATATATGTATAGATATAATTTCTCTTTCATAGTGTAAACCTAAACATTCATCACTAAGGATTTAAACGCAAATTGACATAAAAATGCAAGATGCCATATGTTACTAAATTACGAACTAATAATTACCTTTTTTTAACATTACCTATGAATGATTTGTATGATGACTTGAATAATAATTCTTTTTGAATTTTCAATCCATTGGAAGCATATCATTCTTCTTATCATCCTCACTTGGTTTAATAATTGACTCTTTTGAAGAATCTTTGGCCATTTTTTTCTCTTTAAGGGTTATTCCACATTCTACAAAAATATTTCCAAGACTTTCTTAGAGACAAGAAGGTTATATTATTATAAAAAAAACTTAAACTTTCCAAAAATAATACTACCATCTCTACTACAAACCATTTTCTTTTAAAAAACACTATCAAGTAAGCGAATCAATGTATTTTAGGTACATAAATGAGCTTGGGTCCTTAGTTGTTAGGCTCCTTCTTCTTTTCAAGCCAATGCTTTAAGAATTTGCTTACCATCCTTTGTTTAATAAAACAAAATCTATCAACATGTCTATACTTACCACAAATTTGACGTATCATGTTATATGAGTGATGATGATGCATAAATGAATTACTTGGAATTATATATGTGTATGTATAATGAGGGATCTTCCTTTGGAAAATTAAAGGTGTTGAATCATTTCTTAAGATAGTGAAATGAGCTACCATGATCATATGTATGATACCTATTTTGAAAGAAGGCTTAATGCATATGCCTATTTTTCCTTTAAGAGTATTGTACTTTATGTCTAGATTGTGAGTCATATATGAAAGCATATGCTTATATATGGATGCTACATACTTATTTGTCATATTAGACAATGGTTATTCTTTATACACATATATTCCCATGATAAACATAATTTTAGAATTGGCTTCGCTTCTATGGTTATATCGTGTTCTATGCTTACTTTTGGAATTCTTTTAGGCTCTTAAAATGTTATCTAGTTTTTCAATTCGCTTTGAAAACTTGGACGATGATTTCTTGAGGGAACCAACCTTCTTTTTTAATGTTTTATTATTAAGCCTTAGTGCATCTAAGTCATTATTGTCATTAACGATCACATTTTTGGATTCTTTAATACTATATAATTCACTTTTCATATTTTCATTCTCATTTATGCATGCATCCAACAATTTTTGAACTTTCTTGAGTTTAGAAGAAAATTTCTATCTTTTCTTACTCATGATTTCTAAACTTTTGACTATTTCATCATATTTTAAATCTTTATCACTATCACATGAATTAGGGTTGGATTTTACCTCATCATAGTTCTTAGTAGTAAAGAGCATGCTAGCTATCTCTCTGTCTAGTTTCTCATTTTAGGATTCACTTATGTCATCCTATGTTGAGGCTTTAGGTGATTTCTGCTTATATTTTTCCTTCTACTCTTTCTTATTGTTTCCTTCATACTTGTCATCATCCTTGAGTGAAGGGCATTGTGACTTCATATGACTGGTTTTTCTACATTGAAAATAAAAATTGTAAAGGAATAAATTACATTTATCTTTAAATCCTTTCATTTAGAGAATTTCTTCTTCAAGAACTTCTTGAATTTTATAGTGATTAAGCCAATGTCTTTTCATTGCTTTCATTAGTTGATGTCTCTTCATCTTCGCTTGATTATTCCTTTGATACTTTGAATTCTAAATTCTTTTTCTTTAGAAGTGAAATTTCTTCTTATGTCTCTTGGAGCCTTATTTTGTGTGTAATAAGAGAACCAATTTAATCCTCCAATGGTAGTGTTATTAGACTATTGACTTCATATATAGCCATCATTTTAGCATCCCACATCTTTGGAAGTGACCTAAGTAACCTTCTTACTAATTCAACATTGTATATGTCTTTCCAAGACCTTTAAGAGCATTAATAATATCAATAAATATAGTTTACAAGCTAGATATGCTTTCATCGTGCTTCATTTCAAACAGTTCATATTAATTTGTTAATATGCTAACTTTTCTCTTCTTTACTTTATTGTTTCCTCATGTGTAACTTCTAAAATATGTTAAATTTAATAAGTCATTTCACATATAATAACCCTATTGAATTCATTTCTTTCTGATGTATAAAATAGGATATGTACAATCTTGTTATTTAAGGAAATTAATATTTTGTCTTGATGTTCACATTCTTCCTTTCATTTAGTTACCTTTTTCCTATCCATAATTTTTATAACAATCAAAGGGTCATTTGAAACTACTTCTTGTAGGTCAACACTTTCAGCCATTAAAAAGGCCCTTATCCTAGTTTTTTAGTAGGGGTAATCATTCCTATCAAAGAAAGGTGCTCTCCTAATACTTTTTTCTCTTTTGGTTGAATAATGATGATGATACTCCTAAATATGTCATTAAAATATTTGTTGTATAATTTTGTTAGAAATGTTAGCCTTATAACCCACTTAGATACCATTTGTTAGTCCCTAATGGCACCTAAGAGGGGAAAGAGGTGAATTAGGTGTTTATAAAATTCAGTAATTTTTCTAACTAATGTACTCAATTAAAAATAATCATTATAAATAAGAATGAAGAAATTTCTTAATATAAATCCATTAAACAATTGAACAATAAATTAAAGAAGATAAGGAAGGGAAAATACAAACTAAGTTATAGTGATTCAGTAAAAAACCGTTGCCTACATCCACTCTAAAGACTCTTCTTGTAATTCTATTATTCTTCTTTCAAGATGAAGAATTACCTTTGTATAATATTTTTCGGTAAAGTGGAATCCTTTTACAATCTTCTTCGAAAGTGAAAAGGAACCTCAGTCAAACTTGGATCACCCAAATACAATAATATAATGCCCTAACAAATATTATAACTCAAAATACCACACTTTTTCACTTAATAACTCCAAAGATGCACACGCACATAAATATAAGATAGTGATGCTCAAATGATTGAAAAAATATCAATATGTGTAAAATAAACCCAAATGCTTCTTAATGCTAATTCCAATGAGAAAACATCTACTTGTAGTTTTTTGGGACCTCTATTAGCTATTAGAGCTAAGAATTAGTTGTTACAACAATTATTTACAAAGCAATGGTTGATTAGTATAGCACATATATCGACAAATCTGCATTGAATCCACATATTCACTAGTTGTTGAGAGATTCGTCAACCAATAGGCATATTACCAATATGTCATATTGGTCGACCAATACATCAACCAATGTTACATCAAATTTAACAACTCCCACCTATATTGGTCCACCATTAACCCATATAGGTAGACTAATCCTGGAAAAACGATTTTATTAACTTCGAATGCTTAAACCCAAATTTTTAATGCAATTATGATTTAAATACTTCCCAAAATGTTCCATAAAGCTTTTTCTAAAAGATCAAGAGCCTTTTATATTAAAACCAAAAGCTTTTATGCCTCCTGATGAATGAAAAGACCTATGCAATAAAGTGAAATAAAATTTTTATACATAATGGGCCTTTAGAATATCAAATTAACAAAATGAGATTACAAATAATATTACAAAATATAAGATGACCTTATTGAGCCTTGATCTCTTTTTGTTTTTAGTTTAATCTTCATTTCGTTAGTTAAAACTTTAATTTCTCTTTATCAACTTCATAAACTATCTTCTTGAATTTATGACTTCATGATTCTTATATTTATTTTAATCAAAACAATAAATTAATTAGTAGTAATTATGTTTTTTATTAACAAAACATTAATTGAAACCTCCCTTAGTTTAACAAACATTAATTGTTTTAACAAAGTATATTTTCAGGTTTAATATATTGAGTTATACAACAATAAGCATACTATAAATTCAAATGAAAAGTTATAGATTGAAGATGGTTCAAGCTATAAGTCTAATAGATGCCAAGTATTTTAAAAGCATAGGAAGTGGATTAATTTACTTAAGCATAACTTGACACTGCATATTTAATGAATATTGTTTCTCAATTTATGCATAATCCCAGAGCTTTACTTTGGAGAAAGAAATATAGTTATTCTATATGTTTAGAATAATTAGTTATGAGTGTTATTATGCTATAATTTTTATTTTTCATTTATAGGTTTTTTTAAGAATGATTGGTTAGGTTCTTTGAACGATAAAAAACAGTATTTCATGTAAAATTTGTCCCTTATTTCTAGTGCTATAAATAGAAATTATGAAAAATAAAAAAACACCATAGCATTCTCGTTCTCTAAATTTAAATATATAGTTATAACTTGACCAGCTTCTCAAGTTATGTGGCCTGCACATTTTCTTGATGATTTTGAAAAGGAACAAAAACTTGTAATCAAGATTTTTTGTGACAATAAGGTTGAAATCTCACTGAGTGAAAATCCAGCACTTCATAGAAGAACGAAACATATGGAAATTTGAATACATTTCATATGTGACTTAATAACTTTAGCATCGCAATATCAATGAACCTTTGGCAAATGTTTTAATAAACATTTAACAAATCTAAAGTGTGCAATTTTGAATAAAGGATAATGAAGTAACATCCTAAGATTGAATTTGTTATTTAGTTATTAGTTTTTTAATTATATTCCTATTTTTAGCTTTTTAATTGAAATGGTTAGTAATACCGACAATTTGTTTGAGACAATGAATACTAGACATAGGTTTCTTTAATTAAGGTTTAGTCATAGATAAATGCTTATTTGACTATAACTATAACTATAACTATAACTATACACCCATATTTAATGTGTTTTACTTGTTATTTAATATTTTATAGTATTTTTGGTACTTTATTCACTTCAAGTGCATTTGTAGGTGATAATTGCCTTTTTGGACCAAAAAAAGAAGAATTCAGATGAAATAATGGCACAAAACAAAGTTTGAAACAATTTGGAGATACACAACCATGTATATGTCCATTTAAGTCTCTGTGAACATGTAAAGTCAGCATTTTAGGTATTTTTGGAGCTATAAGGTCATCTATACAGCCATGTAAGTGAACATGTATGTCAAAGAAAGCTTATTTTTTATTATAAAAAGATGCGAATAGAGGCAAAACAAAGAGAGTCAAGTTTTCAAGCAATTTTAAGTCATAACCAACATAAAGAGCTGACAATTTTGATTAAGGGACCAAGAAAACATGAAGATAGCATCAAGATATCTGATAGATAACAACATCCAACCAATTTTGCAAGAAGATTCATTAGAAGAAAAAGGAAGATTTAAAATTATAATTTCTTTGTTTTCTAGTTTCTCTTTTACATATTTTTCATTGATCTTGTTTTCTATAGATAGGAACTAAAATTGTTTAGTGGCCAAGTGTGATGAAACCTAAGTCATGATAACAATATGATTTGATCTTTTATTCAATGCAATTTCATTGATTGTTTTATTGCAATTCAATTATGCCTTTTATTCTTGTTCTAATATATATGGTATATTAGTGCATGATTTGTTTTCATTAGATTGAGACTGAGAATTCCTCTTGTATGAACAGATTTACCACAATTGAAAGGACTTGTCATGTAAATCTAGATATAGGTTAACATAAATCCTCTAGATTAGCGTCAAATATAATAGCAAAATTCACGAATCGATAATGCAATCCTAAGGGATTAAAATAGAAAGATTTCTATTAATCAACTAATGGATTAGTTATTAATAGTCTTAAGAAAAAAATACTATCATAAGAAGGAATTTTTACAGTCCAATAATCAATAATATAATTGCATGAAAAAGAGTTAATAATTAAGGATTCTTAGGCAATTCGTTATCTCAACACTATTATTAGATATTGATTTTTCTTAGTATTTTCCCTGATCTATATTTAGTATTGTTTTAATTCTTTGTTTATTTTTTTAGTTAAATTTTTAATTAAAATCCACAATCTGATTCATAGGTTAGATAATAGAAAAAGTGTAATTACTAATACTCACAATTATTGTGGGATCAACCCATACTTGCCTGTGCTGGCTACAGTTATGTCATGCACTTGTGATATTTTTAATATTGATAAAACATATCTATCGGTCATTTTATCTATTTTAAATATAATTATACGCATATATAAGAGGAAATTTATATAGTGAATAAAATAAAGCATTAATAGTTATTTTAAAATTTATACTTTTGTTAATTTTCATAGTAACTAAAGATTAATAAATAGTTTATTAATCCTTCTATTTCTCCTTTGTTTATTTTTATTGATTAGGTCTCATAAGCTCCCCAAAAAAGGTGGAATCATAGCCTTAATTGCCTATGCTAAAGGGTTAAGACCTCGATAACTTTAGGCTTCCATATAGAAAGGGAAAGCCTAAAGTTTTGGGGGAGTATATTAATCTAGAGGAGGTAGAGGTGAACCTTCCAAAAATCCCAGAAAATCCTAACAAACTTAAGAGGAAGGAAGGCACAAATAGTGTAATAAGAAAAGAGATAAAAAAGAGGATACAAAAAAGATGTAGAATTGAGACCTACACCCTTCATTCTTTGTGTCCATTGAACAAATTCTGGATAACAATAAGGCACACTAATTAATTGACCTCCAAATCTCATAAGATAATCCAAATCAACTAAAACTTAAACTTACTATTGATTCCATTATAATTATAGGAATATCACCAATGATTGCAATATGTGTAAAATTTCGTCAAAAAGCTCATAAAGCAAGGCATACTAATGAAGTTTGTAATAGAAAATCTAGGAAAAACTAACAAAGGGATAAACTCCCCAGCCATTAAGCTAGGAACATCTTAGAGAAGAAAGAGTACCTTATCATGAACAATAGAGGGATGATTAAAATAGGCATGGTTGGTTAATAAATATGATTTATAAAGGATATACATGTTGATCAGGACTTAAGTTAATAAGTTATCTCACAAGAAATAAGTTATCTCACAATTATCAACAATTTATAAGATCTATAATAAAGGAAAATCTATTACAACTTTAGAGGAAGTAGAATAAATAAGTCCTCATGTTGATGACAGAATGGTTAAAGCATTAATGACAAACTACAAAGTGGAATTGATGGTGGAAGCTCAATAAGTATACTATAATGTAAATCCTACATAGAAATAGGGTTATCCATAAGACATCCTACTCTAATATGCCATTCCCTTATAAAGTCCTATCATTAGTTCCCAAAAAAAATGATAAAGTGATGTGACCTTCTATATTAATGATTAGAGCATTAATGATAACCTATAGAATTGAACAAATTTTGGTAAAAGCTTAATAAATATACTATTATGTAAGTCCTATATATATAAGACATCTTACACTAATAAGTCATCCCCTCATAGAGTTCTTAGGAGACTACTTTAATATACAAGGTTGCATCACTTTACCACTTCCTTTGGAACTAATGGCAGGAAGACAACCATGTTGATGGCCTTTTTCTGGGAACTATATATAAGACATTAATATAAGAAGGTTAACCTTTTGTGCAACTAAGAAGGTGATATCTCCTTTACTATTACAATTAAAGTTACCAAAAGAGAGTGTGATAAGAAAAGTGATAGAAAAGCCTACAATAGTTAAGAAATGTTATATTCTAGCTACCTGATATAGAAATAACGATAAAACCATAATCAAATCAAGGAAAATAAAGGACAAAAGCTCAATCTCATATGTCAATAAGCTAAAGGGTGAATAGGAAATAATAGATCAGCTAGAAATAAATAAAAAATAATATATATGTTATTTTGTTACATAAATATTTTTTTACAAGTTTTATTACACTTACCTGTATGATGATATATAGAAAAACCTAAAAAAGAAATGAAATGCACTCTAAGCATCCTTTCTATATGAACCCTTATGTATTATAAGTATAATTAATATGTTAATCCAAACAAGCCATAACCCTTTTTTAGTAAAACCATAGTAGGGCAAGGTTTTTGCTCTGAGGTCCTAATCAATATTCTTATTCTCAGTATGATGAAGACAAATGTATCTAAGCAAGCTTCATTCTCTTAAGTCCTAAATAAGTTTTGGCATGATTAAGACAAAATGTGCCTTGGCACCCATGGTATGATGAAGGCAAACATGCATGAATAAGCTTTGTACTCTTAGGTCTTGAGTAAGCTTTGTACCCTCAATTCCCAAGTGACTTTTATATCTTCTATATGATAAAGAGAAATACACCTAGATAAGCTTCATATGGAGAAGCTTTGCATCCCTATTATTATAAAGACAAAATGTATATAAGATAGATTTTTTGTCCTCAAATCTCAAGTGAGCTTTAAACCCTCAATATAGTGAACACAAAATGCACTTAGTCAAGTTTTTTATCCTTAGATCTTAATCAAGATATATGCCTTCGATATAATGAAGAAACAATCCTAGGTGAGTCGTAGGATCTTTAATCTCAATTGAATTTATGTCATCGGTATCATAATGAGAGACAATCCACCCCTTGTATACATATTCCCTAGAGGATTTCAAAGCAAGATATATATTTACAAACTCAAAAAGGATTGAGGTGAATTCATTAATGATTCCAAAAAAGGCTAAGTTCCTCAAGCTTTTCTACATGGACGAAATCGCGACCAATGATGTCCACTTATGATTTACAAATCATTAAGCTTATAGGTTTGCAAAATTATATTCTTACAATATTAGGTACTTTTAAGTCAAGAATATAAACCAGTGATTATCGAAGTCTTGAATTTTCAGAAGCATAGAGCTTCCAAGAACTTTATGATACAAGACCTAATGTGGGATCTAGTCACAAATTGAGACAGAGAAGGCCTACTTCCTTTTCCTCTATGTTCTTCCCTATTTTGGATGAACCCATACTGTCAACTAAGAAATTTACTCATTCTAGACAAATTCTTAACTTCACATTAGTTTCCTATTATAACTTTGCTTTACTCTTTTTATTAACTATATCCTCTTAAATAGGCTTGGTGTAAATAAACATTAAACCGAACTAGTATTTTCAATTAGGTATAAGTTTGAAATAAAAACATAACTAAAATAGGAACTTAATGGTATGAAAATACTAAATAAAATATAATTGAATCAAACCTAAAATTCGACTACACTATTTGAAACCTTTTTGCTATATTATTTGCATCAATCACCAACCTTATTACATATTGAAAAAAAATTTCCGATTTAAGCATCTTTAATAGTACTCTCCTGCTTGATAAGGAGAATTTCCTCAAGCTACAACCTAGGATAAGCCTTATGAAGTATTTCAAAGTCCTCTTATATAGCATTCTCCTCAAAATTGTTCTCTTAATGAAACAACACTTCCTATCTTCCTTTGTTTAGCTTTATTTGTAAGATACAGTAAGGAACAAGTATTACATAGGCATCATAAAAAGGTGGTAAGGTTAGAACAAAACTAGGAACCTCCCTCCTAAAATTTTTTGGTAAAGAGATATGAAAGACATTATGGGTGTGACTCTTCAGTGGCAACATTAACTTTTAAGCCATAGCTCCTACCTTCTCCAACATTTTGAAAGGACCCAAATATTTTAATGAAAACTTAGTGGAACTATGTTTGACAATGAAGAGTTAATGATAGGAATGAATTTTTAACTAAACCTAATCACCCTCCTCCAAGGAGACCTCACGATAACTTGCATAATATATAAGCTTCACTCTTTGTTGTGCTTGTAAGAGATTATCTCAAGCATATTTCAGTACAATAGTGCTCTTTTAAAGAGCTTGATCCACCATTTCTACCTATTTATCCCTAGTAAAATAATTAAGAAAATGTGGAGGATCTCTTTCATATAGTAGATTAAACTGTGTAGCTTGTAAGGAAGAGTGGAAAGAGGTGTTGTAACAATATTTAGCCCAAGAAATCCACTTAACACATCTACTCAATTTATCCCTAATAAAGGAATGGAGATGCATTTCTATAGTATGGTTGAAAATTTTGTTTCATCATTAGATTGAGGATAAAATGTTAAAGAGAAAGTTAATCTTGTTTTTAACAGATAGAATAATGACTTCAAAAAGAAGCTAGTAAAAACTGAATCTTAAACGAAGAAAATTATCTCATGCAATCTATGTAAATATATATATATATATATATATATATATATATTGCAAAAAAATGTCCTACAAATATGGTGATAAAAGGATAAGAATGTAGGATAAAATAAAAAAGGCATTAACCATTACCAACATAGTCAATTTCCCTTAAACTTTAGGTAAACCTTCAATAAAATTCATTGAAACGTTTGCCCATATTTATTGTGTTATTAGAAGAGGTTGTAGCCCTTTAGGATGCAAGTTTTCTCACTTTTTTTGTTAACAGACCAAATAGCCTTACACAAACTCTAATGTTGTCGATTTTAGCCCCACCTAAAAGAAATCTCCATAAACCCTCTATAATATCTTTTGAATCCCCTTGTGGGCAATATCATAGGCCTCTGAAAGAATGGTTTGTACTATGGGAGAAGTGGACAATAAGTAAGCCTTTTCTTAAAACAATATCAACCCATCCTTCTTTGCCCACTCAAATTTAGGTTTGATACTAGAAGAAGGGGAATTATAGGGTCACAATTTTATCTCAAAGGTAGCCTTGAAAGTTTCTTTAAAAATATGAAAATTCAGCCAATAATTTTTTAAAGCTATAGAAGTCAAATGTTATCTTTGTAATTGTGTCACTTTTGGTTCGACATTAGGGGTCCGTCCCTTCAATTATAAATTTTTCTCCTACAATTCAAATCGTGTCATTAAGGATGCAAAGTCACAAAGAATACGCCCTTGCATTTATAGTCATTTGATTCTTAAAACTATATCAAAAATATCCAACAGGATAAAAATAAAGGTCAATAACAAAAGAATTAGTGCCAACTTATGATATTATCTCCTTACAAATGCACCTAATTAGCTCTTTCTCCTTATTGTCCATAGTTATCTGTAATCTTGACCATTCCCTCACTATAATGCCTAGCCTTGGTATAGCTTCTTCATAGATAAAGATGTGTGTACTTCTGGAATCCACTAATACCCGCATTAATTATCTAGTTATTATAGCTTGTAATTGCATGGTTTAGAAGATCTAGATTCCAATTATGACATGTAAAGAAATTTTAGGATCTCCTATAGTTTCTTCCTTTTATGTGCTATTTGAATCTAGTACTTCTATCTAGAGAAGCCTTTTATGCTTATGCCCTATAATGTTTGTATCAATTAAAACACATCCCTTTAACTCTTATTCTATACATTTATGCTTGAGAAAGTTGCTTGAAAAATTGGTGATAGTTTATTGCTCAAATTGTTGGCCAAAAAAATGGATGACTTCCTTCTTCCATTTACTATCTTATTATTTTGATTGTCAATTGAGACAACACTATTTGTTGATTTTAGAGCTATCCACCTAACTGAAATTAGAGAGCTATCTAATTACAAACACTAAAGTTTCCTCTCCAAAGCCCTTATGATGCTCACTACAACTCTTAGATTTTTTAGTTTTTGTATCTCCACCTTAATCCTAAGGCTCTTCACCAATCTTGTGGTGAATAAATTCACTTATTAATGAGGTTTCAAATTGAAGATCCTTGCTGGAAAAGACTAGAAGGGATGTTGATACTCCTCCATTGATGCATTACTTCAAATTAGTTAATTCTCTTAGAGGATTATTAATCATGGGTGGTATGAACCTAACATTGCAATGCTCCTTCAACATTCAATCCAACTCTAGTTCTTCTTGCTTCACTTGACAAAGCGTTAACTGGGCTTCTTCCATGAGATGGAAAACTACTAATCCCACCTTATATCCTTCAGAAGCATTTTTGGTTCCTAAAGAACTATTCAAACCTTCTCAATTAAACCAATAGGTCCTCTAACCTATCAAAGGATGAAAATCCAAGTTTGAAATATCATGACACTAATTGTTCCTAGGTTTTTTCTTATGTCTACTTCTTTGAATAGTTGTGATTGCCTCGATCACTATTGCTAGAACCATGAAAATCGTTCCTTCCTGACTCTTTCCTAGATTCTTGGATATGACAAATGAGCTTCTTCATCTACTCTTATAATGACTTTTTCCTCACTGTCATGTTTAGCATAAAAGCATCAAGCATGCTCTTCAAACTAAAAGTCACCCATTACATCATGCTTTGATTCCATGTTGATATGAGACCTAATGTAGGATTTAGTCATAGGTCAAGACACAAGAAAGTCTACTTCCTTTTCTTTAGTTATGCTCTTCCCTATTTTGGATGAACTTATACATCAAGTAAGAAATTGACTCATCCTGAATAGAGCCTTAACAACACATTAGTTTATATTATATGTATATATATATATCTATATATATATATTATTTATTTATTTATTTATTTATTTATTTATTTATTTATATAACATTCTGTTTAATTCTTGTTAGCCTCTTAATAGGTTTGAATTAACAAACATTAATCTTAATTAAGATTTTTAATTAGGTATTCTAAAGCAGAAACACTATTAAAATTGAAACTTAATAATATAAAGATACTAAATAAAATATAATAAAATCAAGTTTAAATCTCAACTTTCCTATTTGCAGCCTTTGCCATATTAATTGCATCAACCACCACTTTTCTTGCTTCTTGAATAAATATGCCCATAAAAGCATCCTCAACACTTCATGACCAAATGCAAGGCTTTGATTTCACCAAAAAAAAATGCAAGGCTTTAAGAAAGCATCAATTATCGAAATGGATATGATTGAGAAAAGGTTTCATAATTGCTTTTGGATAAGACATTGATGGAATTTAAAGGATATTTCTTCAGCTTTTACCCTGTTAAGTGTCATTACAAATCTTGTTGATAATGCTATTCTACTATATATTATAGTTTATTTTTTTATTTCATAGGAAACAAGAGATTGGGAATTGGAATTAGGATGGTGGAATCGAAATTAATGATATTTGAGTTGGAAATTTTGATTTTGACTTGTGCATAGTAATTCTCTTTCCAATAATTATTTTATATATGATCGATAAATGAGTGATATTGTTATTTCTTCACATAGCAAGGACTAAACAATAGCAGATTAGTCGGTGACATGATTATATTAATATAATGAAATGCTAATATCTTATTTTATAGTTATATTATGCGGCATCCGTTTTTGGTGAACAAAAGAGATTGAAACACATGTGATGCCAACATAGACTACAGCAAGATTTGTAGGAAAGATCGATTGGCTTCTTGTAGATTTGTTTTTATGATTATCATAGACACAACAAAGAAGTGATATGCTTATAAGCATTCACGCTTTGAGAAATTTGGCTGTCGCCGTCTTTGAAAGTTAACTATATTCTTGTTCGTTGTCTTCTTAGACTCTTTCCTTGTGACCAAAATCCACCAAAGAAGACATCCCAGGTAACTTTGCGCACCATAGCATGGTCGTGCAACAATGATTCACAAAAAGGGGGCTCCACCTAAGAATAAGAAGATGGTTGCAATTTTAGACAGATTTTGTTCTTAAAAAGCAACCATAGCTATAGATGCTCAAGTGCTGTCCGACATGGAGATCCTTGAAAACTACATCCAAGGTATGGCATTGCAAATTTCTCCGATTCCCTTCTAAAATCTCTGTCCTTCTCAGCCTCGGCAACAAACTTACCGTTTGATATTGGTAAAATGGAAGATCAAGTTTGAAGATTCTATTAGAAAGGATGAATATAGGAGATAAAATCACCCTGCAGAGAGATTGAACATAAGATATTAGAAAGGGAAAAGGAGTAATTATATTTGACATTCTTACTTATACATCAGTAGTGATTCTGCCTATAATTTAGATGGACTCCCGTAACGTAGGACAAGGTTATGCAAGCTTAGATGCACTTGAAAGTGCTTATCCTATACACATTTAATGCATTTAATCAATTCCCATCTCCAAGTAAAGCGTTTAGTTTGATACTTGAGTCTATCTCCTTTTTCAATTTAGGAACTGATGTACTATGACTGTTTTTCTCGTCTTTAATATTCTTTAGTAATCAAATTATTTGGTAACTGTTATGGTGATATTTAGTCTCCTTCCAAATACCAAATATTTTTGGTTTATAGGAATATTATAGTTACATTTTTATGGGATCGAAATCTGTAACAGTATTTTATACAATTTTTATTATTATTGAAAATATTATTGTACTTAAGTGAATCAGATCCGACCAATAAATTCTTAAATCTTCTTACCATTTCAGGAAGTTATTTTTCTATTTATTTTTCTAAGCGTACTTAATTAACTATGGACAAGAAAACTTTTTATACACATCAATTATGCGCACAAAGACTAATCAATATAGGTTTGAACAAATATAAGTTATATGAGAAGAGGTTTCAACAAGAGTCATGTTTGTTTATGCTTTACATTTAATTAGTTAGTTGTAATTTAATGACAAAATAATTTAAAGATATTCTTTATCTTGTACACAATCAGCAGTGTATGATAAAGTCTATATAATAAATACAACAATAATAACACCCTGTAAAAATCTCGCTGAGATGCGGAGTCTGGGGAAAGTCTATATGATAAATATACATTATGATGAGATTATAATTATTTAATTTATATTGTATTCATGTATTATCTCTAAATTGTTCATAATAATTATTTTATCGAGTCTAAACATTAATAAAGCATAAAAGAGTAGTATATATTATGTTTTTTCTTATAAAATAAGTAGTCAATCTCATTGAATAAAGTATGGAGATATATTAATAAACGTGCATATGTTTGTTAAGAACAAGTTCAATAAACTGACTTCACATGAAAAAGTCATTTGGAACATTACTTGTATATTTATCAAAATTCTCACTATGATGATTATATAAGTGATCATTTAACTTGAAATCTTATCTTATATAGGAATTGTTATATTTTGATACCATTTATAACATGTTCTAATCAAGGATAGCTCACTCGGAAGTCATTGAATATAACACAAACTATATGAAGGTAGTTTAGTGATTAATATAAGATTCATCACCCTAAAATAGTTAGAGAGAATGTTCTGTTATTCTCAATTCGTATTGATTCAAGAAACATTGGTCAAAGTGGAATCACATTTTATAAATAATTTACAAATGTTATTAATTGAATCAATAGCTAATGGTAAAGAGCTAACATAATTGGACTTAAATAGAGTAGACATTAATTTTATACTCTATGTATAATAGGAACATTGTATGATAAAAAGAATGAATTATACAAAAAATCATAGACAAAAAGGTTAATAAAAATCATTTTGATATTTCGAAATATCTAGGTGGTGATGATGTGTTGCTAAATACCAATCTTGATATATGAATATAAATTGTTTAATAAGAGAATTAAAGTAGTTTAATTTATCTAAATAAGATTTAAGATTATAATTTATATCCATTGCCACTATATTTAGGAACCTAATGGGACACGCACAAACAATATGTTAAAGAGAAAAAAGAGTTTTAATCAAATTGGACTTGATTGTATAGTTTCAGAAGTTGTATTATTAAATATGAAATATTTAATAAATAAAGATAAATGTGACATATTAGGTCTTATTTGGGTATAATTGGTATTTAATTCAAATTATTTGTAATTCTAATTAAAGATTAAATTAAATTAGAATTTAATTTCAATTAAATTATTATAATGTCCAAAACTTATTATACATAGGCTTAAAATCTAAGGGAACTAGCACTCCTTGCCTAACCCTCTCTGCAATAATTGCATATTCTCTCTACATGTTATATGGATATCATTAAAGGTCAACATTTATACAGTTATTGCGGTTGAGATGAATCAGTTTCAAAAAAGTTTTGAGGGAAACAAAAAGAAAAAGGATCAAACTTTGTAATAAGGTACGAATTAAGATTCATGATTTATTATAATTCATATATTATTCATTTTATAGAATTTTAAGTGATCTTGGCTTTCAAGAAACCAAAACAAAAAGGTTTAGAAACTATTTTATTGTGTACAAGATCAGATCCTGACTCAATTATCCATTAGTATTATCAGACTCATCTTTTAATTCTATACTTTGATTAAGATTGCTTGATTGTTATTGATTTGATTAAAAAATTAAGGCTTAAAACTTATTTTTAATAGATTCTTTAATATTGATTAGAGCACTATTTTAATTAGGGTTTTGTTTTAATTATTTAAAATTGAAATTGAAACATACATGCCTCCTTGATTTTAATTTTCCACAAGTTGAATTCCTAATTTTTATGAAACTAAAATTAAAGATTTCAAATTTTTAATCCTTAATTTTAATTAAATTGGTTTAATTGAGATTAAATTAGTTTAAATTCCTAATAACTATGAAAAAGTATTTTCTAATGTTTTAAAATTGTTTTAAAATGGTTAATTTTATTAGGAATATTTTGGAAGTTTTTTAATTGTTCAAAGAGTTGAATTATTAAACTAAATCAGTTATCAAACCAGTAACTAGAATCAAGCAAAGGTTTAAAAGATTTATCTGTCATAATTAGATTGTGTTAGATAGATTAATATAATGAGATTATATTAATTAAGATGAGATCTTTATTTCAAAAATAATTATTTTCTTAATTTGGTTAAGATTAATAATTATATTGATTCCTATTTAAATTTTGAATGTTTGTTTCTAAAGGTAAAATTAATTATTTTGAATTAGATTGAAATTAATTAAGAAAGGCGTTTTGTCATTTTCAAAAAAAAGAAAGGCGTTTTGTAATTTTATTTATTTATTTAGAGAATTATTATTCTATTTATTTAGAAATTATTTCTTTATTTATGAATAATAAGTTTCTTGATTTGTTAGAAGAGGTATTTTCTTGTTTAAAATTTTTAAAGTCTTTTCATTTATCAAGAAAAATGAGCTTTTTAATATTTTTAAAATAGCTTTCTAATTTATTAGGGATAGAATTTTTAATAAATTAAGAAATCAATATCTAAATGAATAATATAAAGGATTTTTTAATTATTTAAAAGTGTTTTATTTAATTTTGAAAAGTGGTTTACTTAAATATTAGAAAATAGTTTTCTAATTATGGAAAAGTAGTTTCTAATTAGATTAGAAATAATTTTACAATTGGATTAGAATGTGTTACTCATATAGTTTTTAAAAAGAAGTTTTTCTAAATTATAATAAGTAAGAAGCATAACTTATTAAAACTTGTTTTCAATAAAATTTTTTTAAAGAAGTCAAGATAATTGGAAATGGTTTTTTTAATTTTTCTAAAGAGTTGGAAATATTATTTTAGATTATAAAGATCAATAACTAGAATCAAACGAAGATTGATATTTTATGCATATAATTTGATTATAAGTGCATCAGTTGTAAGCTTTATTTATATTTTTCATATATATGTATTAAATGCATGTTAAAATTTTATGTTTCATATGTATGATATATTACTTGCAATTTTCTACTTGATGAGATAAATAAAATTAAATCCTTCATTAAAATATTAAGTACACATTGAGAACGTGATGTTTCCTTCCATTATTTAAGAATGAAACCAGAGTTTTATTTATTGTAAGGCTTGTTAAGTGACTCAAGGCCCCTTTAACCTAAATATGTTTTATCATAAATTAATAGGTCCTACTTAACTAAATTTGTATGATTAGGATGAGTGACAAATAATTATATGAATTTAGAAGCAAGGTTAGGAATAACATATAAAATAAGTTTTGGAGAGAATTGTCACCTAATGGATCTAGGAGTCACATGAAATGTAATTGCTAAGGATATTATCTACCTAATTTAAGTTTAGTTAATTTGTTAAGTGACTCAAGGTCAACTAGATTTAAATGGGATCTTAGATCATTAGAGATTAGAGTAGTCTTTTTGAATAGTAATGAGGGCTATTATTTCGAATAAATTAGTGGAAGTAACTAAATATATGATAAAGTCCTAATTTTATTTGGTAGTCATGACATATAATCAATTGCTTTCTTTTCTTACATTTATATCTTGTTCTGAGTGAAATTTACCTTGTTTAATATAGTTAATACTAAGTTAGTGAACCAAATTCTTGAACAAAGGTTATGTTTAAGAAGATTTCTCAATTTTTGATAAAGAAAAATGTATGTCCATTATATAATACCGCTATAATCCTTGTTTAGGATTTGGTGAAAAAGTTTTAGAGATAAGTTAAAATAATATGAATGACAACATGTATTGACATTTTAAGTTGACTAATGTCTCATAAACTTTTATGACAACATGTAAGATGTATATCAACACCATGATAATAAGATGCAAAAGGTCACATGGAGTAGAGTCAAAAGGTATAGAAGCTTCATAAAAAAAAATTCATTCAATTTACTCTAATAAAAGTATATACATGGACTACAATTAAAGTAATTTACTATATGATGATAATAGTTAACATTAGATGAAATGATTGCATGAATTTTCTTGCCTATACGTGATATGATAAAGATCATATATATTTGTAGTTCATGCTTATGAGTATTTGATATTGAATTTGGATTCAACATTATTATAATGTTCAAGGCATGATAATATGTAACATCCCCTCACCTAGTGTATAAGTGAATAGTGACATATGCATGCATTCACATATGCACATGCATAGTAGA
>JANQBM010000002.1:34388190-34414960 GCA_025594535.1 Erythroxylum domingense
TTGATTATAAAATTTATAAGCAATTGTTAATGTTTCTTCTAAATCTTTAGATTTTAAAGGTAATCCTAGTTTTAATCAGAGTATTAAATTTTATTTTTCTGTAAGCTAAATTGCCATTCATTATTCCAATAATTTGATTATTTAAATTTGTCATTCGTTCATCTAAAATGACCATTCTTATTGGAGAATCAATTCCTTCTTGGAAAGTGGATTTTAAGAGTATTTGAATAGTTGAAAGATGAATATACCCAATTTTAGTTCTTTTTTTTAGAGAGTTTTTGTAAATGTTTTAAAATCTGTTGTTGATTAATTAAATTTATACGAATATGACCATTACATTGTTCTATATTGATAGGTGTTTCATGAATAATTTTTCCAAAATAAATAATATTTTTTCGATTAATTATTCTATTGAAAATAGATGTTTTATGAATATCTTGTCCTTCTTTTAAATTTAGTTGAGTTTTTGCTATTTGTTGAATTTTATCATTAGATAATAAAGAATCTACATGAAATATTCCATCTGCTAAATTGTAATTCTAAATTGTCTACATCAAGAATATTTGAATTTGTATTAGTCATATATGCCAAGGATTTTGTTGATGACCGAAAAGTATTTTTTTCATAATTAGCTAAATCTCTTGCATAAAGTTGATGAAACTGTCTTTCTAAGTTTAATTCTTCTATCATTGGTTGTAAAGCACTAAGATTAGTGATAATAGTCCGTAGATAATTATATTGTCTTTCTAGTTCGTAAATTTTTCTAAAATGTAGATTTTTCATATAACTTAAATCTTCTACCTATTTTTCTAATTGTTGACAGACGCAACAATTAGAGGTTTGACAGATTGCGCAATAATAAATATGATAAGAGTTAATAGATATATTAGTAATTACTAGTAGATGTAAATATCTTATCTAGAATATATTTAAACATAATAAAACGGAACCATAAGTATAACAAGCATAAAAATAATCAATTAATTTGACAGAGTATAAACAATGAATACAACTGAGCAAATAGAACTTTACTAAAACAATAAGATATTGAAAAACTGAAATGATTGGTAAAAGAATATATAAACAGATATGAAGAAAGGAACTGAAATTAAACATTTTTTTCTCTACGAATGAAGTCATTTAATTTTTCAATTATGTGAATTAAGAGTTCAATTTTTCTTTCGCATTCTATTATATAAGATCTATTATAGGGTGCTAACAGATCAATATTTAGATGTTCTATATAGTTATCTAAAGATCTTTTTAATGCTAATATTTTATTTCTAGGTCCTTCAAATTCTGTCATATAAATTCCCTCACCTATTTGTGCAATAAAATGATCTTCAATTTTAACAGATTAATCTAGAAATCTCTTTTAAGTTGTGTTTTAGATCTTGCTGAGTATTCTGTTTAACATGGTTGATTATCTTAAGATTATGTTCATATCGAATTATTTTATCTGTTTGATTGGTTGCAATTGCTTGATATAATTTCATTTTTATTTTATTACTTCATTTTTTATGATTTTCTGCTGCTTGTCTATTGATTGTAATTTGGGTTTTTAAATGTTGTTTTAACTCAAAATAATGCATAGTGAATAGAAATATCTTATTAAAGAAACAGAAAAGAAATAAAACTAATCTATTAGTTTTTGAATCATTTTACAATAACATTTTCTTGCTTTCTTTGTTGCTTTTAGGAGCTGCATTGTATGACTAATTTGAGTTGCTGATTCATGCAGCTTTCTATATTGTCTGGCATCTCTACTTTTCTATGCTCGCTTTTTTTGTGCATAAGATATACGAAGTAGATCTTCTAATTCGTCTTCTCTTTTATAAGTGTCATTGATTGCATTTTTTATAAGTATTTGTATTTGAAATAGCTGAAAAACATGCCTGAAGAGAGGAAGAATAATAATTAAAAGGTAATTAATAAATTGATATAATTAAGGACGATTAAACAACTTCATCATACCTGATCTCAAACGGATTAAACAACTTCATCATACCTAATCTCGAACGCCTTAACGTCTTCCGCGACTAAACATCTAGAGAGAATCATATGAGAAGAAAATTTTGTTTAACCGTGAGTTCTGAAGGCATAAGGACCTCCTTATATAGACTTACAGATTCAATAAAAACCAAACATAGTGAAAGACAGCTGGCCTGACATATGGCCGACAACTTTTACAAAGAAAAAGTAATGTATAGTAAAAAGCAGAAGATTCTGCTTTCTTTTAGCCTCAAGGGCCTACATCTATTTGTAAAGTGATTCTCTATCTTTAGGCTTTATTCTTCAATTATGGCCTCGATTGACTCGGTCTCCTGATTTTTGTTTTATGAGGTGGATGGACAATAATTACACTGGTGCTGTTTATATCCTTGCATCTGTTTGCAGAGAGCTTCTTTCCAGCTGGCATTTTATGCAGAGAAGTTTCCTTCTAATTGATGAAAAGGCTGAATAAATTGATGAATAATTTGCAGAGAGTCTTTTTGAAGAGGTTGCTTGTAAACTGAAGTCATCAGCAAATGATTTCCTTTGTAATTGATTCGAAGCATTGATTGTTCTTAAATTTGAGATGTTTGTAAATAAATTCCTTCCAAACAATTGAGATTAAATTGATTGATTAAATCCCAATCAACTTGATGATTTGGTGGTGCGTCAATAAGAGGGTAAGTGCCATGACTGATTCCAATTGTAATGAAAGTAATTCTTGGTACAATGATGTCTGCATCTTTGATGGTATCCTGTGCTTTGAAGATGGGATAGTTGCTCTAAATCTTGAGATACATTTCTCTATCTTTTGCAAAGCGATCCTCATAATTTTTAACTGCTTGGATAAATCCAGGTGGAAATTCTGAGAGTATCTGAGTATTGATTATATAAAGAGTGTCCATTAATCCACTTTGAAAAAGTAGATAAGTGGTCAATGGTTCTGCTTCTGAGAGAACAACTGCTTTTGGACCAGAACGTCCTCTGTTTTGTGGATAGTAGTGAAAAATCTTGTGTTCTTCTGTCCAAGAGTTGATATTTTGAAAGCAATCAAGGAACATTTCGGAAGTTAATCTTTTTGTTTCAATTTGTAAAGCTTTGGATGGAATGGAGTTGATGCGATTTATATTGCTTGATTTTTCAAGAACCTGCATCTTTGTAGTGGATGGTGTAGGAGGTGGTGACTGAAGTACCTGACTATATTGAGGTCTTAGTGTTGGATGATTTTATTTATATTCGGCCAGTGACTTTTCTACTTCAGATCTGGAGGTAAAGCTTTTATGAATGATACCAGAATGTCCAAATGTCCAAAGATATGGACTGCAACTTTGTGCCATGCATCAAAAATTCCGGCCATTGGACCATTGTATATTACATATACCCTCCCCTCGTCGGAATCGGTTTGTTTTTGTGATTTGGTTGATGATTGGGTGAACTGTTGAGGAGTGATAAGTGTAGGTGGTTGAGGAATAATTGTGGGAGTGTTTGTAGGTAAAGAAGAGGTGGAAGAAGTGGTTTCTGGTTTGACATTTTGCTTAAGGACTTGTATGGTAGTTTTTAATTGGTTGATGTCTCGGGTGATGGTGCCAATAAGTTGTTGTTGGTTCAGTAATTCAATTTCTTTTCGTACAAGTGCATCTTCTAAACTGGTTAAAACTGCTTCCATTTTCTGGTTAAAATATCTGCAAGAAAATTTTCAGTAGATTTGATATAATGAATAGAAAAGTGATATTGGTTTAATTCGAGTTGCCATCGAATTAACCTTCCTTGATTAAGATTTACTTTTATATTATATTTGAGAAAACCAACTAAATATTTAGAATCTGTTTAAACAGTAAACGAAACTGGTAATAAATCAATTTTCCATTTGCTTAAAGTCTTGAGACAAGCGTCTTTTTTTTATGGATAGGATATCTGCATTTTATGGGAGTGAAAGTCCCATTGATATATTTGCATAAATATAGTTGCTTTTGATGTGGAGGTTTTGGCAAGAGGTAGCCAGTCCACGTATCGTTGCTTGCATCAAGTTGTACAATGAGTGCATCTTGAGGAAGATAATTATATAAAGAAGGTAATTGTGTACATAAAGCTCTGAGTTTCCTCATTGCTTTGGTATCTGCATCAGTCCAATTCCATTGCTTTTTTGTACTACATTTAAGCTGTAAACTTTTTCTTTCTTTTGCTAAATTATGAAAAAATCCTTGATCTGATATATAATTTAAAATTCCTAAAAATTGTTGTACTTGCATCCTATTTTTTAATTGATCTGGAAAATTCTTTATTTTTTCTAGAATATTTGGTTGTAATTTTAAATAACCATTTTGAAATGCTATATCTAAATATTCAATGTTTTGTTGCGTTGTTTTTGCCTTTCTTTTACTTAAAAGTAATCCTTTTTCACTACATCATTGAAGTACTATCTTAACCTTTTTTAAATGATCGATTTTGTCTTGATTAGAATAAATAATAATATCATCAATATAAACAAAAGTAAATTCTTCTAACCCAGCAAGATTATTATCCATAAATCGTTGATAACTACTAGGTGTTTGTTTTAATCCAAAAGGTAAAACATTCCATTGATAATGTTTCTGTGGAGGACAAGTAAATGCTGTTAATGGCTTTGTATTTTCATGTAGTCTTAATTGCCAATATCCTAATTTTGCATCTAATGTAGAAAACCATGTATGTCCTTTAAGCTTATTAATGATATAATATTTTCTTGGTAATTTATATGCATCTCCTGTTGTTGCTTCATTCTTCTTTTTATAATTAATTACCATTCTTCTTTTTCCTCTCTTTTGTTCTGCTGCATTATTTACATAAAAAGCAGGGGCGGAATGTCTACTAGTGCTAGGAGTAATTAACCCTTTTGTAAGTAAATCGTTACATTCATTAAGAAATTATTGTACATCAATTTGCGAATAAGGAATGTTATTAGGAACATTAACTTCTTGTGTTGGATTTTTAGGTTTTATTTCAATAAGTTGATTATTATGGTTTTTTATTAGGTCTAAAGGATTGTCACTACAAACTTGATCTAAAAGTGTATCTATTTCAATTTGAATATTCATATTATTTAACAGATAAAATTGAGGGAATTTAATTGAGAAGTGATATTTTGTAATTGTTGATAATAGCTTGTATGATAAATAGGAATCTTTAGAATTTTTGATTTTTGATTTATTGATTTCATCAAAGGAGTTCTTAAAGTAATAAAATGTAAATATTGACAAAATGGATTATAAAGTTTGAGAAAATTATTTCCTAAAATTAAAGATAATCCTGATTCTTGTTGACAAATTGTAGGTATTGGAAATGTATATTTTTCGATTAGAATATTATTATAATAGTTTACATACCAAATGTCTTTAAAACTACCGTCTGCTATTCTAATTTGTAATGATTTATCCAATTTTTTCCAGTTATTTAATAATTTTCGTGAGGCTATACAGATGGTTGCTCCTGTATCAATATAAGCATTTATTTTTTTATTTTGAATTGTTACTTGAATAAAAGTGGTATTCAGATTTGCTTGAGGATTCTTAACTTTCTGTATATGATTCATACAGATATTTTGAGGAAATTGTTGAATCTGTATTATATTCAGATTCAATAGGTTCTAGTTCATTTTCTAAAGCAGAATTAAGAATATTAATTTTGTCCTTATTTTTTATATTTTTCTTGTTAAGGCATTCATTTGCATAATGACCTTCTTTTTTACATAGCCAACATTTACAATTCTTTTTCTTTTGTGGACAGCCTGTTTGTTTAGGTTTAAATTGTCTATATTTTCTTTTTCTAAAATGTCGTTTATAGGGTTTAACAGGTGTTTGTTTATAATAGTGTTTGGGATATTTTTGCCATTTATATTTCCGAAAAGTTTTATATTTTCTTTGTTTTTTAAGAGGATTAGGATAGCCATATTGTTGGGGTACATCTACATTTTTAGAACAACAGAGTTGGAGTTTATTATGTTTTAAAGTTTTTCTTAACTGACTTTCTAAGCATTGTTCAGTTAAATATTGTTGTGCGGTATAGATAGCTCCTCCTAAATTATTTGCTATTTTATTTTCACTAATTAATAATTGAAAATTTTCTTCTACCATTTGACTAAAAGGATAAGGTAATTTTTGAATTAAAATATGTGTATAAATTTCTTGTTCAGACCTTGCTAAATTATAATAATATTTTTTAAATTCACAAATATAATGTCCTAAATAACAAAGTTCATATATTCTCATATTATTAGGATGTTTAAGAGCTGTTATTCTATCATTATTTGCTACTATTTTTCTATGATCTATTAAATCTTTTCCTATAAATTCTTTAAAGATTTCAATTGCGATAGCATGTAAGGTTGAACTATCATTCATAGCTTCGTTATAATGAGGGGTATTTTTTAAATATTCTTCATTATCTAATAAAAATCGTTGTACTACACCTGTAGTTTTATAAGTAATGAAATTCCAAAGCGAATTTTTGTTTATAAAATCTCCAAAAAGTTTTTCAATTTGTAATAATAGTTGCATTTTATTTACCCAGTCTAAAATTAATTCTTTTGGATTTATAACACAATCAATATTAAGTGTTGTTTCTGATCCCGTTGATATATTTTTTGGCATATATTCCATAGGATATTTTTTAATTTTTGGACCTTTTTTACGATAACCTTGTCTGTTTAAAAAGTCTTCTGATGTCCATTGCTAAGTGTAAGCATCTTGGTCTTGTTTATCCTTTTTTCTTTTATCTACACTTATGTAAGAAAAGAATGGCCATTTTAGATGAATTAACTCAATGAATTAACTACCTATTTAAAACAAACATTATGAGTATTAGTCAAGAATTACATGAGCTAAAAGAACATTATAAACAAATAGAATATCATCTTTATGAAGTAATTAAAAAACAAACAACATTAGTTGAACTAATTACTGAAATAATAACAGAAAATAAAGAGCAAAAACAAATTATTAGAGAACAAAATCAAATAATAAGAAAAATAGAAGATGTTTGTTTTAAATAGGTAGTTAATTCATTGAGTTGAGATTGTAAAGCATCTATTTTTCTTGAGGTATCTAAAGAAGAGTGAAAAATTATTGGATCTGTAATAGGTATATCAAAATTTTCATCTTTATATTTTGGCATAAGTTTTTCAATTCTTAAAGACTGAGTTCTTTTTAATGTTGATGTTATAGGTGTAGGAAGAATTTCAGAAAATGAATGTCTGGAGCTAATAGGATACTGTATAGGAGGTAAACTTCTAATTTTTGTGCGAAAATTAGTTCCTACTTTTGCTACATCATGAAAAAGTTGATCGAAATATATTTTGTCTGTATTTTTAAATTCTATACTATGATGTGAATTTGTAAGATCATAACTAATTTGATAAGTGATAGAAAAAAGATATTATCCTGGTGTCATTAAATTTTGATTATAAAATTTATAAGCAATTGTTAATGTTTCTTCTAAATCTTTAGATTTTAAAGGTAATCCTAGTTTTAATCAGAGTATTAAATTTTATTTTTTCGTAAGCTAAATTGCCATTCATTATTCCAATAATTTGATTATTTAAATTTGTCATTCGTTCATCTAAAATGCCCATTCTTATTGGAGAATCAATTCCTTCTTAGAAAGTGGATTTTAGGAGTATTTGAATAGTTGAAAGATGAATATACCCAGTTTTAGTTCTTTTTTCTGGAGAGAGTTCTTGTAAATGTTTTAAATTTTGTTCTTGATTAATTAAATTTATACGGATATGACCATTACATTGTTCTATATTGATAGGTGTTTCATGAATAGTTTTTCCAAAATAAATAATATTTTTCCGATTAATTATTCTATCGAAAATAGATGTTTTATGAATATCTTGTCCTTCTTTTAAATTTAGTTGAGTTTTTGCTATTTGTTGAATTTTATCATTAGATAATAAAGAATCTATATGAAATATTCCATCTTCTTCATGTAATTCTAAATTGTCTACATCAAGAATATTTGAATTTGTATTAGTCATATATGCCAAGGATTTTGTTGATGATCGAAAAGTATTTTTTCATAATTAGCTAAATCTCTTGCATAAAGTTGACGAAACTGTCTTTCTAAGTTTAATTCTTCTATTATTGATTGTAAAGCACTAAGATTAGTGATAATAGTCCGTAGATAATTATATTGTCTTTCTAGTTCATAAAATTTTCTAAAATGTAAATTTTTCATATAACTTAAATCTTCTATCTGTTTTTCTAATTGTTGACAGACACAACAATTAGAGGTTTGACAGATAGCGCAATAATAAATATGATAAGAGTTAATAGACATATTAGTAATTACTAGTAGATGTAAATATCTTATCTACAATATATTGAAACATAATAAAACAGAAACCATAAGTATAACAAGCATAAAAATAATCAATTAACTCGGCAGAGGATAAACAATGAATACAACTGAGCAAATAGAACTTCACTAAAATAATAAGATATTGAAAAACTGAAATGATTGGTAAAAGAATATATAAACATATATGAAGAAATGAACTAAAATTAAACATTTTTTTCTCTACAAATGAAGTCATTTAATTTTTCAATTATGTGAATTAAGAGTTCAATTTTTCTTATTATGTGAATTAAGAGTTCAATTTTTCTTTCGCATTCTATTATATGAGATCTATTATAGGGTGCTAACAGATCGGTATTTAGATGTTCTATATAGTTATCTAAAGATATTTTTAATGCTAATATTTTATTTCTAGGTCCTTCAAATTCTGTCATAATTCTTAAGTATTTGGGACCATTAACTTCAACTTGGGCTTTGGTTAACAAAGTGGTATCAGAGCTTAAGGTATTCCATCACGTCGTTGGTTCGAATCCCAAATCAATCAATGTTGGAATGGAATATCGTTTGTGTATGGGCGCAAGCGACACGTGGTGGACGATTCTTAAATATTTGGAACCGTTAATCTCAACTTGAGTTTTGGTTAGCAAAGATGAAAACACTTGTTGACATTAACGATCCCAAATTCTTAAGAATTGTCCACCACGCTTTGCTTCCGCCCATACACATACGATATTCCATTCCCATTTGGTGTTAGGATTCGAACCAACAACGTGATGAAATACCTTAAGCTCTGATACCACTTTGGTGATGTAAACATGTGTTGACACTAACAGTCCCAAATTCTTAAAAATCGTCTATATATATATATATTATAAGTATCCACGTTAACTAAGATATTTATTTCGTCAAATAAGATATTTATTTAATAGTAAAAGTGCAAAGAATTATCTTGGAGGTCAATCAAGGACAAAACGACAATAAATTCCCACCGTTTCCTCACCCGAATCGACGTCGCTTCCCTTTACGAAAGAATTTAATAAGGTCAAAGAGACTATGCCGCTTGACACATTATCCCTACCATGTGTATCCACAATCAAAGGCGTTTTGAAGGTTTTCCCCGAAATTTATATAGAAATGAAAGGTTATTTTGGAAAATTTGTTGCACTATAAAAATGCACTGGGATTTGCTCTTCTGGTTTAAAAAGAGTCTGAAAATTAAGGGCGAGCGGAGCAGAGGAGTTTCCGTTATCCATTTAACTCTCTCTCGACAAATCATCAGGCTATAATTATATCCCCAAGGCTTACAATCGGACGAGATTAGGGTTTTTGCAAATCTCTGTTCTTAAAATTGTTGCAGCCATGTTTTCCGATTCGATCAACCACAACGCCGTCATTCCTTGTGCTGCCAAAGATTCCGGCAAGAAGAAGAGGGTAAGTTTCTTTTCTTTTGATTTTCTTTCCGAGGAGATTTTATACCTTTGGTAGGCATTTGGGTTCTTTATATTTCTTTGTGGAATTTATTCATGGAATGTGTGTTGTGCTTTTTTTTGTTTTTTTAATTTTGGGGACTTTTAGACGCATCGTTCCGCAAGATTGAAGCAGTCCAAGCGTGACGCTCGTCGTGAACAATGGCTTTCTCAAGGTGCTTATTCTCGATCTTCCATCTCTCTCGATGTAGTCGTTTTAGCGTATACATACATGGTTATGTGCGTTTGTTCTTTTGAACAATGATCTTTCTTGCATTTCTTTAAAGTTGTATAGTGTTTTATTTCATTCCATCTCTCTTAAATTCTTTGTATCATTTCAGGTGCCGTTAACCAAAAGGGATGCAAGGACGACGCAAGTGGGCCGCGCTCTTCACCGCAGGCGTGCAATGTTGAGAGAAAGAATTTGGAGACCGGCGGAAAAGGCGAAGAAGAGAATGACAATGGACCGATCCATCATGATTTTGATTCAGATTCCAATAGCCCTACTGGAAGTAGTGTTCTTGGCAGTACTGATGCTGGTACCACTTTTACTGGTTCTAGCAGCAGTAGTAGCAGCAGTGCTGGTTGTTGCTCTGGAAACATCACCGAAGATGAGGAAGGTGTGGATGATGATAATTGCTTGGAGGATTGGGAAGCTATGGCTGATGCTTTAGCTTCTGCAAATGAAAGCAAACAAGAGAGTCAAAATGATGGACAGTGTTCTGAAGGATCAGAGTCCTCTGGAGAGCAACATGAAACTGTTACGCAGGTGCAGTCTAGTTACTGTAATGTTGGTTTTACTTGGGAGCATGTGAAGCAAGAGTGCCCGAGAACAGTACCACTGGGACTTGCCCATGGTAATAGAAGGGCATGGAGGCCTGATGATGAGTTCCGTCCACAGAGTCTGCCAAATTTGTCCAAGCAGCGGAGCTTCCCTAATACAGAGAGGCATTATGGACACGGAGGGCTACCATGGGTCTGTTCTAGTGCTGCTAATGTGCCGTCTTCTTGTCCTATATGTTATGAGGATTTGGATGTGACAGATACGAGCTTCTTGCCTTGTTTATGTGGTTTTCGGCTGTGCCTCTTCTGCCATAAGAGAATTCTTGAGGAAGATGGGCGCTGTCCAGGCTGCAGGAAGCCATATAAGTGTGACCTTGTTGAGGCAGAGGCGAGTGTTCACGGAGGCTGTCTGAACGTTAGGTTGGCTCGTTCTTGTAGCATGATTACCAGGTCTTAGGATGAAAATTCTGTCTTTTGGCTAACTGTGTACTGTGGGTCCTTGTGAGTCTTGTGTGTTCTATTTAGTCTTAGACTCTCATTTTAGAGAACTTTTTAGATGTGTTATAGATGGTTATCTCTTTTGGCATCCAGGGTTGAGCTTCCTCTCCTTCAGTGAGTCATGGTTCTTATTTGTATGGTGCTTATACTGATGTAGAGAACTGGTGCTTGGTATGTGAATATATAAGGCGGGTACAGAAATGCAATACGTTAAAAGTTCATATGATATGTTGTTTATATACCTTTGTTCATTACCTTGACAATTTATCTACTAGTGAGTTAAATAATTAAGCAACATTTCGTTTAGCGTCTTTATAAATTTCATGAATTGTATTAATGGAATATTTTCAGATTTACATTTCTCGTGTCCAAGTACTTAAATGATTGTGTTCAGAAAAGATGGTGTGGTTGATGGGTAGAACAAATAATAAGGATACCATTTTTGGCCCTTACTTGCACAAAAATACTGAGAGAAATTCTTGGAGGATGAACTGTAGATGGTCAGAGGATATTATCTGGGCATAAGACAGCAGCCAGTTATTGCCTTTCATGATGATTGATAGCTTAAGTATCAAATGAGTTGGTGCATTGTTCCTCATTCCGTCCTCCTTAAGACTTGGTTTGTTGGGTATGTTCGGTATAAAATATTTGGTCATTTATTTTACTATGTTTGAGACTTGTTCAATTACGGTTTTTATCTGAATAATTGAACTGAGGTTAGCCTTAACATCTGTTTATTTCCGGAGAAGTTTCTCATTATTATTTACAGATCTCTTTGTCCATCTCTTTAAGTTCTCTTGCATTAAACAATTGGATAAGAGTTTTCAGTGTCCACTTTCTGAACCCGGGGACTAGCTTTGAATTCCTATGATTCTGGAGTCATGAACTTCATGGCCTCTACATATCGTTGAACATTATATATTTCTTCCCTTGTGTTAAAAAAGCAATTCTAAACCATTGCTGCTATCTGTATATTATTTGTGTTATGGTAGGGGTATGTTAATTGGTTTAAAATATGGCATGTAGGTATATGCTTAGCAGGTGGGATTATAATTGTTGTGTAACGGTGCCCTTACTATGTTAAAATCGTAGAAGTTTGCACATGATATCCATGGTTCTGTTGGTTTACAAGAATACCAAGACTTTTTTGGTCCTGTGGAAGCTTATCTCGTAGAGGTCCAATCAGTCATAATACACGAACTTGATAAAATTTTTGCGAAACTAGCCTCCTGGAAATGCTTGGAAAATCCTTGAATGGAAAGGTGCTTGCCAATTTGGAAAGGAAATCCAGACTCTGTTTCAAAAGGAAGATTTGGCGATCAGCATGATTGTGAGTTAAATCTTTATGACAGCTTTTAACGGAAAGGCTGTTTTGAATTGTTGAATGCTTCAGGATTGACCTATTTGGATATGGTAAATGAGTAGCTGTTGACCAAACTACTTATGTACATATTATTCTTTCTTGTTTATCGTCAAATGCTCCGCTTTCTTCTATCTGCTATCTCAGTCTGTCTGACATGACTATCTTTGTGACTGATTCATGCACTTCTATTTGTTATTGTGGTTCGGGCTGGACTTTCAGCTTAGGAGGATGTGGATGCGAAGAAAAGACAAGGAAATGTTATGCTTAAGGTCGATGCATTGGTGTATAATTTTTCTTTTTGATGTGCCTATGATTAGTTTTAGTAGAGCAATGAGGTATAGCTGTTGCTTTTGCCAATTCCTTGGAGGAATTGACTTCTTACTCTTATTATATAATTTTGCCTATGATTAGTTTTAGTAGAGCTATTGCTTTTGCCAATTCCTTAGAGGAATGGACTTCCTACTCTTATTATATACTTTGATTCTTAGAAAGGGTTAATATATTATAAAGATGATATTTATGTTGTACTTGGATGGAAATGACATTCTTTGGGTATTCATGTAGCAATGTGCTATGGGTTCTTAGAATGCGGAAAATTTTGTGGTGTTGTGATCCAGCTAATGATGGAAATCTGCAATTCTATATAATTTCAAACATCTTGCTCCCTTGCCAGGTGGTCTCTAGGCCTTTGCTTTTACTGCAATTAGAATTTTACTTAATTTTCTGGGCATTTTCACTGGCTACTTTAAATGAATATTATGATGTTTATGTTGTAGTAGCTTGTTGACTTTAATGTTTCATTGTGTGATGTTTCTGTTTGACTACATGTTGAAGATTGATACATGATGACAATTTTCTTGATTTTCATCAACATCTATCTTGCTTGTGCATCAACTGCATATCTGTTTAGGTATAATAGAAGAAGTTTGTCCTTTATTCGAAGTTTTGTGATCAAATGTTGGAATTTTGTCCCATTATAGGTATAATTACTGGTAACAAGGCTTTCAAACTCTACCCGTTTGTGAATTACTTAGTACTTAATGGCTGGCTTATTGGGGGTCTGCAGAATGATACTCTACATTGTGTGTATTATCAATGGCGTTAGAGACAATGTAGTTGTTAACTTTCAGAATTGTGATTTTGACAATGAAATGTAAGTTAGCTGTTGATATCATAGATCAGATTAGCAGTAATCTTTCACTAATATTATGTTGATTTTGTAGCTAGTGAATGGATTTTCTGCTACGATCCTTTAAAGGATTTTGCTTCTTTGGTTGATTTTGTCGAAACAAATTCGGAAAAGGTTGATATAACTTACAAAATCTTCTATAACTCTTTTCTGCAAGTGATATGCTAAGTGATAACTCTTGAATAAATCTGCATTTGCAAGAATTTATGGTTCATCATGAAACAATTATTTGCTTCTACAATCTGTTGGTATAAAATTCAATGGACTAATTATAAAAAGATCGTCATTCCACCTTTAGTGCCCTATTTTGGATTTTTTTTCTCGACTTCCTACAAATCTGAAACCATCAAACAACAAATGTTGTTCTCTAATTTAGGCCTCTATTTATTATCATAAATATTTAAACCCTAGAAAACGAGAATAATAAAGATCTAAGTGAATCAAATAAGAACAGATTTGACAAGAACCACATCGAATAGTTGAAGATGAATTTTCTATTCCAAAATGGATGAAAACTCCAACTAAAAGCACTAAATCAACATGTGGAGCCAAATCAATGTTGTCCACATGGTTGAACTCCCTAATTTACCTTCTTACTAGGAGTGGGCAAAAATCCCATAAAAATCGAATCGACCCAAAAAACTGAAAAAACCGACCGAAATGGGTTGGTGAGGAGTGGTGCAATGTTCGGTTCGATTTTGGATTTTGAAAAAACTGACTATATCGGTTCAGGTGCGGTATAGACAAAATTTTTAACCAAACCAACTTGAACCAAAACCGATCAAGTAAAAATATAATTTTATTTTTTAATACATTTAACCCTAGGTATATAAGGTAATATTTTTACCTTCTCACAACTCAGGGTCGCCGCTTCTGTTTTCTCTATCTTACCCTCTCGATCTCTCTCTCGCTCTCAGTTTCAGTCTCGTTCTCGAACTCTTTGGGCTCTTCTTTGAGTCTCACTCTCTCATCTCCAACTCTCTTCTCCGAGACTCACCCTCTCATGTCGAGCTCTCTTCTTTCTGGCTCACCCTCTCATCTCGAGCTCTCTTCTTTCTCTCAATTCGAAAGCCCCTTCAACCAAAACCCTAAATCCCTAACTCTTCTCTGACCTTCTTCTTTGCCATCTTCTTCGTCTTCTTCTGCTTCTCTTCTTTTTTTTCATCATCCTAGTGAAAGGAGTTGGTGTGACTTGTGAGAGTTTGTCTTGATTTTGGTCTTTATGCGTCTGCTAAGGCCTAAGGGGGATTGACTGATTGGCAGATTGGGTAAGTCATTTAGCGTTTTTTCAAGTTTAGAGTTTTTATTTTTGTCTGCTTTCAAATGTGTTAGATTTTATCTAATGTCCTAAATTTTTAATGCACGTGTTGCATTCTTTGTGATGCAGATTTGGTGAAATGATTTGAAGTTTTGGACTCTATTGAAGACTCTCTCTTTCAATCAGCTAAGGTTATGTTTAAGCTTTTAAACCTTGTATTTGATGGAGTACTTGTTTAATGTTAGAGACTATTCAACTTGTTAATATACACTACACAAACTCTTAATTCTTGTATACGATCATGCTATTGCTGCATATTTTCATTTGATATGTAATACACTTATATAATTCTGTTTTGTTGCCTTGTTTGGGATGAAGATGTTTGCAAAGACATGTCCATCCTAATTTCTAAGCTAAGCTGCCACAAGTCTCAGAAATCCAACTGTTTTGCAATTATGGTTAGTTGGTTTCTAGTTCAGGTCTATGTGACCTTGAACTTGGCTAGTTTGTTATACAAGTAAGTGTTCTAACTTAACAAGAAACTTGGATTGCTAGTTATGCTTACCCGTTCAAGTCTCTATGACTTAGAATAAATAGGTATGAGTTGTGTGCCCACATTGACTGAGTTGGAGATGCTTGCAAAGGCATTTGTACATGATCTTTAAATGGAGCAATCTGCGTTATTTGCTGTCAGTGATATGAACATATGTGATTATTATTTCTGTAATTAATGTGGAAAGCAATCTCAACCTCTGTATGGATTGGGTGCATCTGTGGATTATGCTTCTAGTAACTGGTGCATGCATATGTAGTCAATACTCTTAGAATTATGCCTTTTAGGTTGGTGAAATCCATAGGTTTTGTTGCATTCCTTGAAGTGTGCAATCTATGTGATTGTGTCAGCTTTAGTTCAGTGCATCTCTTAAGGTGCCTCTAAAGTTTAAGGTATGATCTATAGGAATGTGCCAAATATCCAAAACCATCCCCTAGTCTTTCTAGACTGTTGAAATCCAACTGATAGCTACTGTCCAGCTCAATCAGCTACTCATTTGCACCCATCAACTCAAATACTCTTAGTCTTCTAATATTTCATGCTCATTGTGAGTCTTTTTCCATTCTTCCTTAGATAACAAGTAACAAAGTCAATCCAGAGATGGACAGTCATAGTGAAAGCCTATCATAACCCCAAACACCCTCTAATGTAACCACAGAATCTAATCCCCAAGCACCTCCGACCACACCTGATACTGAGAACTCTGCCATCCAAGAAACACAATGTCCATCTCATACATCATAACCACAAACACCAGAAACACATGCCCCTCCCCTATCTTCTGGTTTACCTCCAAGACATCCAAATGATAAGAGAAAACCCACTAGAAAAGAAAGACAAGTTTGGGAGTCTTTCACAAAAAACCCAACTGGTCAGAGGTGTATTTGTAATTTCTGCCAACTAGACTTTGCTTGTGACACTAGGAAGAATGGAACAAGTGCTCTCTGGGCTCATCTCGATAGGTGTATAGCTAATCCTAATAGACAACAAGACAAAAGACAGAAAATATTATCCCTTGATAGGAAACGCGATGGTACTGGTGCCAATGTTATATCAACAAGCTTCAACAAAGAAGCATGTCGAATTGCATGTGTTAAAATGGTCATCATAGACGAACTGACCTTTAGCTTTGTTGAAGGTAGAGATTTTATAATGTTTTGTTTGGTAGCTTGCCCAAAGTTTGATCCTCCTTCCAGAAGAACCCTTGTGAGAGACATTGAGGTGCTTTTTAAAAAGGATAAGTTCATGTTAAAGTCATATTTTTTAGGTTCAAATCAGAGTTAGCCTAACTAGTGATTGCTGGACTTCAATCCATAATGTTTCTTACTTGTGTTTGACTGCACAGTACATTGTTCAGGATTGGTGCATGCATAAGAGGATTTTAAACTTCTGTGTTGTACCAAACCATAAGGGAGATAGCATGGGCAGGGTTATAAAGTCATGTTTGCATGATTGGGGGATAGAAAGGTTGTTTACCATCACATTAGACAATGCATCTGCAAATACCAACATGATCACATACCTAGAAAATAAGATGAAATATTGGAGATACACAATTCTTGATGGTGATTATGTGCATGTCAAATGCTGTGCTCATATTGTCAATCTCATTGTGTCTGAGGGTTTAAAGGAACTTAACCCCTGTGTTGATGCTATTCGAAATGTCATTAAATATGTGAGGTCCTCCCCATCTAGATTTGAAAAGTTTAAAGAATGCATTAAACAAGAGACCGTAGAGTCAAAAAGTCTTGTTTGTTTGGATGTTCCTACTAGATGGAACTCTACTAATTTAATGTTGGAGTCTGCTGTCAAATTTCAAGCTGCATTTGAGCGTATAGAGGATGAAGATGCCAATTATAAACTTTACTTTTAAAAAATGACGTTGGTAAAGGCAAAGAAGGGCATCAGAAGCCAGTTCATTGGAATAATGCTCGGAATTTGATTATATTTCTTAAGTGCTTTTATGATGTTACAATGAAATTCCCTGCTTCCCTATCTGTGACCTCGAATATATATTTTTTGCAAGTCAGTTCTATCCAAAATCAGCTTCATTCTTATTGCTTGAAACCTAATGATGCTCTCTCTTCAATGGCAAGAAAAATGAGAGAAATATTGGGGTGAAAGTGCATACTATAACAAATTGCTGGTAGTTGGGGGAGTTCTTGATCCAAGATACAAATTGGATTATGTGAAATTGGCTTATAAAATGATTTATGATGATGATTCCACCATTGTCACTGATTTGATTGTTTATGTCAAGTATCATATAATGCGATTATTTAATTGGTATGCTGAAAAGGAAAGGGCTAGTGATCAAAGTAGAGGTTCACATTCCTCTACATCTGCTGCTTCAACTAACCCTCCCCCTAGTCAGACTGAAGAGCCTTCGGCTAGTGATGATTTCTTTAATGAAATTATGATCCAATTTCACAAGCAGAGAGAGGAGGAGAAAATTGTCAATGAAGTGAAGAATGATGTTAAAAGGTAAATCAGTTTGAATTAACTAGTAGCAATTAAGTATATTTTTTGATATAGATTCTGTGTTGATGGATTTACTGCTTTATTTGCATATTTGTGATACTTTTCTCTGAGTTTAAGACTTTGTGATTTGTATTTCATTTGTTGTGCTTTCTAGGTATTTGGTAGAGCCTTGTGAACTAGGAAATGTTAAGGATTTTGATATCCTAAATTGGTGGAGGGTTAATAGGGTTAGATATCCTATACTCTCTAAGTTGGCAAGGGATGTGTTTGTAATACAAGTATCCACTGTAGCTTCTGAGAGTGCTTTCAGCACTGGGGGCAAGATTCTTGACCCTTTAGGAGTTCATTAACTCCTAAGATAGTTGAAACTCTGATATGCTTGCAAAACTAGCTTGATTCCTCCCCAATGGCTGATAGATTTTTTATAGATGACATTGCCTTATATGAAGCAATAGATTCAGGTCTGCTATTCCACTTTTTCCTACTTATGTTATACTATTTTTTATCCTTCATAAGTTAGTATTACAGATATCTACTTATCCTTTTGGTTTTCTTTATAGACATTGTTGAAGAAGCTATAAAGAAATACACATCCAGCCAAAGTCAACCTGAAAGCAGACCTCCAATTTAAGTAAAGTTCTTAACTATAAATTTAAAAACAATGAACAATGTTTATTAACTAGTTAACTATTGTGTAGGCACGGCTTTTTGCTTCCTTTGATATTCACTTGTGAATTTGATGCTTTGTAGTTTGTGTAGTACAGTTATGCAAATATGCAAGGCTTATCCAGTTGTAAACTTGTAATTAACAATGGATTGTGCACTTATTTTTGGTATCATGCACAATGACAAACAGACATAAATGCATTCTTGCATAGACAACCTTTTTTGTGAAGTATTCAAGCCATTTTGGAACTTGTAAATTGTAATTATTTTTAAGTTTTGTATGTATTTGGTTATAATCTTGTAAGATGAAAATGTAATCTGTATTTTGTATTAGATTTCAAAAGTAGAACTAGGGTAGGACACATTGACACTAAAGCAGATATATTTGTTTTTTAGTAGCAAAGATAGCAATATAGCTTTTATGTTGTAATCTGATTGTCATAAATGCAAGTTCTAAATAGGCATTGTAAATTACAAGTTTACAAGTTTGCAAGTATGGCAATCACCCAATAGGCCAATACTTGGTCAAGTTTTTTTTGATATATATTACTCCCCTTTAACAAGAATGGCCCTAAAAAAAATAACATCGTTGGACATGTACCAAAATTGGCCCAAATTTTAAGGCCCAAGATTAGGGCCCAACTTGATTGAAGTAACCGAACGGCAAGAAACACCGAAAATTCAGCTTCATCTGATACTCGATTCGGTTTCAATTTTTTGTCACAAAATCGATTATTCGGTTCGGTCTCAAAAACTAGCTAAAAATCGATCGAACCATACCGTGCCCACTCGTACTTCTTATGAATCCTAACAAATGAAAACTCCACCCATACTAATTTCAGAATACTATCAAACCAATCAAATAAAAACACGACTGTCAATTTAGCAATTACATTGGAGCATAAACTAATTTTAAACTTAAATAAGCGCGTAAAAGAACGAACTTAAAGAAGAGGACTCTCTATGATGTTACTATTTTTTTAATAAAATTGTTGATATATAAATCTTTTGCCACATGAAAATTTTCTTGTCAATAGATGTTACTGACATGATTTCTTATGGCAATATTAGGGATGACAGGCCGACCTGACCCATACACACTAGAATCTTGATCTGGCTAGGGCCTGATCGAATCTGGGGTAGCAGGCCTGAATCCAACCCCTAAATACCATTAATAAGAGAGTTAAATGGGTTAATTCTATAGTAATTAAAAGTTTGAACATTTTATTACTATTTTTGGTAAATATGAATAGTGTTGCATAATTAAACAAAGTTTGAGATTTTATATGTAATTTAATTTTAAAATCCTAATTACTGTAAATTTTCTAATTTGACTTTTTGTTCCATGTGAACTAATAAAAAAAAACTAATTTCTTAAATCTCTTATCTGAAAATCAATATGAAAATCTCCACTGTCTCCACTTTATGCGACTTCTCTACTTCACTTGGCTTTTCATTGTCTTTTCATCATCTTCATCCTTAGTGAACTTCTCGTTGTTGACTCATATTCATGTTAATCTACTCATCATAATTTCATAGGATTTTCTTAGTTAGTCCAGTCTTTATATCTTCTATTATAGGTTGGTTATAAATAAAGATGTCTACACACACATACATATATACACATCTATACGGTTCTATTAAGTGACAAAGGCGAGGAGGCGATATATCGTGGTAAGTGCCCTTTTCTTAGTCTGTCTTTATTTGTCCGTCCTGAAGTGTGTTGAATTAAATATTTTCTTGGTGTGAGCTCCATAACATATGGTTTCTCAAATTTACTGTATATGTGATGAAAATTTTTTATGCAAATTCTAAAGTTTGTTATTATTGGAAATGAATTCAGTTTGCATCCAGTATATGACAATCAGAATCCACTATCTAATTTCTTCTTATTCTAACGAGACTTGAGGAACTAAGTTTGTTAACCAAATAAATACAATTAATCTTAATACTTTCAAGTAAGCTTATATTTATTTGTTTTCTTTGGTAAATATTTTGGATAGAATATGTACTTTAGAGCCTTCAGTTCTTTGCAAATGATTATGATGGATTAAATTTTTAACGATCTAAATTAGAATTGGAAAATTTAGAGAATATTAGGTTGCCTGTTAGAATGTTCTTTATTTGTTGATTCTTTTCTCAATTTTAGTGATATAAACCATATTGCTACTTGACCTCTAGGATGATATGAACTTTGTCTTTATTTATTAAATCTTAGTTAGCTAGCCATTTCTTTGTTATCCTATTAGAATATAAAGTCCTAGTTGAATATGGGTTAGAATGATGATCTACAAATAGATACCATTTGTTAATGTCATAAAAGCATGGTTGTTAGACATATAATTGCGTGAGTAACCAAGTTCTAATGTGCACATAAACGTGCAATTTGTCAACATAGTAACTAGCTTTCAAAAGAGGTTTTTCCATAACTTTAAAGTTGACATTTTAATTTATGACTTGTAATTTTGATGCTAAAAATGTTGTTAAGGTTAATGTCATAAGGAAATTGGGACCCAATTTTCTAAGTTTCTTTTGACTTATAAATTACCCTTTTGAAAATGTAATCATATTCAAATACCTTTTTGTTTTCCTAACAATATTTATGGGTATTTAGAGGTGGTGGAAAGTGGGATGGATCACTATAGAGCTAGCTTAGGACTAATTTTTTCCTTAATTAAATCAACTCTCACAATTTTGTTTTAGTAACACCCAACTACCAAGTTTTGGATGTTGAACCAAAAATATATTGTAGTTGTGAATGTCCCATCAATTTTTATATTTTAAAATCATTTAAGCTATATGTATAATTATAGCTAAATAATTGGTGAAAGCTTAATTTCTGTAATTTTGGATCCTACAATGGTTTTATGTTAAATAATTTTTTATTTATTTTGCTATTTCAATGTAATGCATCACATGGAATGCTGTTTGAGCCATATTCCCTTTTTCTTTTAGATAATTTTTGAAATACAGTTTACAAGTTACAAATTTTTCATTTTTATCGAATTGCATATTGTTTTTTTCTAACCGAAGTAGTTTACAAATTACATCTAAATGGAAAAAATATATGAGATGAGAAAGGATTTAAGATACCTTCAAGTTGATGAGGCATATTGTAATGAGTTATGTTCCAAATATGGCGAATTGTTGACAGTCATTAAATTAAACAAAAGTTGTATTAGACATATAAATCTTATAAAATTCATGAAATGTTTGATTTATGTACAACTTATAAGTTAGACACATCAGTCCCTACTCCTAGCATAAGACTTGTAACTAGACGAGAGGAGCTTATTATGAAGGATGGATCTAGTTGTGGTGAAGAAAAACTTAGTAATGTTAAAGTGGAGTTATGCTAATGATTTTGTTGTTAAAGATCTAATGACTAGGGTGAAAAACATATTAGTAACCAAGTTGATGAACACGTATGACCAAATTGATGAACCTATTGGTTACCAAGTTGATGGACATATGTGTGACAAACCTAATGAACATGGTAGTGATTAAAGTAATGAATAAGTTGATGACATGGTTGATGAACATGTACAAGGTAATTTTCAAGTAGACATTTTAGTTGACCATCAACTAGTTAAAATTAAATGAACTGATTGTAGTAATTTTATAAGTAAACTATAATAAAAATTTTAAACTCTATTCAATTTTATAATACTAAACAAAATTACTAAAAAAGAGATTAAATGTTTATATTTTTAATTTGTAGCGATAATAACCCATTGTTAACCCTATAGAATACGTCATATTCTTTGTATGTATATGTAAACTTAAGTCATCATAATCACGATGCAATCACTACCACAACCACACCATAATCACCATCATGCCATAACCATCACTCAGGCATAACTAACATCACTGCCCCCTTTTTTATAATTGTCACAACAACATCCTTTTCATTGTCTCTTTAAAATTTCATGTACTATTAAGTGAAGATGTTACGCCATTGAATTTTACCTTCAATAGTGTTTCAACATCATTAATCGTAATGTTGAGCTTTATATATGTTCAATTAATTATTAAATAGTACACGAACTAAGATTTATTTTGATGCATTTTTTATGGGAACCTCTCTCCATTTTGTTTATTATAGGTCATTTATAGAAAAAAAAAGAAGGAATAATGTTACAGTAGATGTCCTCGCACATGTAATTAGACCAAAAGGAAACGATGTGTATTCTTTTTAGCTTTTATTGTAACATCTACCAAGGAAACTTCTTTTCTACTTAAAGGAAGTTGTTATATATGTATCTGTTGATCAGGAAATGTTCTTCAATTGCCTGATTACTTAGGCTTTGATTTTGTCATGCATATCTTTTATTTTTGTGGTTAAGTTTGTCGAGGCTCTATTGTTATTATAATTCATTTGTTTCCACTTCTATTACGACTTCTTAACTTATTTTCTTATTCCTCTTTTTGAAAGTTGTTATCCTTAGCAGTGATAGTGATGACATTGGATTCAGCTGGTTGTTAGAAATTATAAATGGGAGTCCAAGCTACAAGTCTTAGGTTTGAGTGATTTTTAAGTAGACTAAGACTCAATTGAGCATTAAAATAAAATTTTGAATAAAAATTAAAAAAGAATGAACAAGAATAAACAAGAAAAATAAAAAGAAACAAAACTCTAAAAATCATGGAGGGTCGGTGTTGCTTGGATCTCGAGTCTGTAAGCAATTTTTTGAATTTGGACAATAATTAATTATGATTTTAACAAACTTACAGTTAAGCAAATCAAATTTGATCCTGTTAAAGATACTAAAGAAGCTCAATAAAGAATCTGGAATAATAGGCTAAAGTCAAGTGAAGAAAATATATCATAATCAGTGTGGGATGGACATACATTGGGCCTGTGATGGGTAGGCCCAATATAGTTGCTATATATAATTGCTAAGGTCTCTTATTGTCGGTTTAAGTAAGTTCGTGAAAGTTTGAATTCTCTAACCCATTAAGAAAGACATAGACAGACATTATTGACATCTAGTTAAGCAACTTTCCTAAATATAGTCGAGATCAAACTCGTTCAAAGATATGGAAAACAAATCAGGTATTGTTCTGAGTTTTTCTGTTTATTTACTTTCACGTTTGATCTTGAGCACGTAAATAAGGCTTGTGTTATGCATTACATGTGGTATTAAAGAGGTTACAAGATTGTGTGAATTTAATTAAATGGAGATTTTCGAATTTCTACATAAGGAAATCAGAGAAATCATTTTGTTTTCGCTTATATAAATTACATATTGATGTTTGAATTGATGTTAAACAAGTATATCATTAAAAAACGGGTAGAAAATAGGCTTTGAGAGCGAAAACATCACCTGTAAGTGATTTAAAATTGTCTTTTCCTAGCTATTAGAGAGAGAAAATTACGCCAGAGGTTGGGAGAATGTCAAACCCATGTGACTCATATGCGCCCGACTGTTGATGCCTTTTAGAGACTGTGGATGTCTGGTGCTTGTAACTCATGCACCAAATAGATGTCGCACACGAGTGAGCACGCTTGTTTGGTGTGTGAAAAACACTTGCATAAGGCGATGACCACGTCTGTGCGTAAGGTGCATATGTCATATGCGCTCTGAATGTGGGAGGGCGTCTGTGCACATATGACACATGCAATACATGCACCTAACACATCCAAAGGCACTTTAGGAGAACGCAAGCGCCTTTTATCCAAGAATAACGTAAGCATGCTATAGGACAAAAAAAGGAAATTTCAAAATTTTCAAAAGGGTCCTTTAAATGTATAAATTAAGTTTTTAATTTTTTTGGGATTTATTTTATTGGTAATAAATAAGGTTTAACTTCATAAAAATTGAATAAAGGTTATTAAAGTCAATTTTTTTAGTGAAATTTCATGCTTTGGACTCGAAATAAAAGAGATACATGTGATTTTGGTATCTCATCAGGTGTGCTTATTGTTTAGCATCACATGATTATCTCTCCAATTGAGATTTTTCCTTATGATGAATTCTTAAATAAAGTGTATTGATAATGTTTTCAGCACTGATTTGTGATAATGAGAATGTAGTTTACATTTATTGATGGTACATTGTCACATATTTTATGCCCAAAAAGAATATGAGGATGACATACAAATGTGTCCCTTATACTTGTGAATCCATTTGGGGTACTAATGAGAATATAGTCACCATAGTGGCCTTTTAAGTTAATATTTGAATTGTTCTACTTGTATTTCTGGGGATATTTTTGGTCTTGTATTTAGTTATTCTGTTCATAGATGTTGGCCTTATATGAGGTTTATAGATAAGCATAAAGGAATAAGATGGAGGAAAGTCATCACTTGAGTGATCAATTCATGCACAGGTGGTAGAGTCATAAGAGTTAATGATGTGTACTCTGATCATTTTTATGTTGAGGTCTTATTTGCATGAATTATGTATTCAACCCATAGGTGTTTTATAATATTTGTAATGAGATACTCGATACAGATACTATTTTTGTGACTTTGAGTATTGTTGTTATCTTACATTTGTGCTGATCATTATGTTATCAATTTTTAGTTACCTTTTTTTTGTAAACAAGAACATTATTACTATTGAAACCCTAACTGGTTTCAACTTAAAGAAATAGAAGCAAGATGTAGAATTTGATTTATAGGTGGCATATATCAATATAGTCAAGGTCAGGGATAGGCCATTTATACATACATCTCTCAACTTGGAGGCTGAGAAGGCAACCTATGTAACCTAGGAAAGGTCAAATAGGATGTGCTAACTAACCATAAAGAGATCTATTCCAGACCATCTATTAACTGAACTTCCAGATAAAACCATAGCACAAGACTTCATCAACAATGTCTCACAGAGATACAAGGTATCTTCTAATGCTGAGATAGGTACCTTAATAAAGGAATTGTTCTCCATGAGGTATACAGGAGAAAGCGAGTGAAGGAATACGTCATTAGGATGGTCCATCTCTAGAGTAAGTTGAAGGCGTTGAATATCCACATTCCTGATGCTTGCATTGTTTACCAAGCTCTGAATACACTTCCTCCAGAGTTAGGTACTCTCGTTACAACATACAATTCTTAGGATGAGGTTTGGGACATAAATGCTTTGATTACTCGATATGTTGCTGAAGAGAAGAAGCTGAAGAATAAAGCTCATACAGCTTTGTTAGCAACTAAAGGAAAGGAAAAGTTAAAGCCCCAGAGATTCAAAGGTAAAAATGCCAAATTCTCTCCACAAATGAATGTTGGTCAATCCAATATTGCTAAAAGTCCTTTGGATGTAAATAATATGAGGTATTTCTTCTGCAAAAAGAAGGGACACAAGAAGTTAGATTGCCAGAACTATAAAAACTGGAAAGAAAAGCAAGAACTATCAGGTAACTCCTTGGCTTGTATGATCCATGAGTTTAATCTTGCAATAGCCACTTCAAGTTCTTAGTGACTAGATCGTAGAGCCTTTAATCATGTTGCCTTCATAATGCAAGGGTTTATATACAAGAGAAAGCCAAGTAGAGAGGAGGAAAAACTAATGGTGAGCAATAATAAAGAAGTTAATGTAATCTCTGTAGGGGATTTATGTTTGGACCTTAAAACAAAGTTCATTCTTGTTTTACATGACATACTTTATATAATATCTTTTAGGCAGAATTTGATCTCTGTATCAGTTTTAGATAAAGAAAGTTATAGTTTTGTCATTGATAATTCTATTGTACAATTATTTTTTAATGCAAAACATATTGGTAATGCCTTTTTGTCATATGGTTTGTATAAAATGTGTCTTACCCATATATGCTTCTTCATATATTGTTGAACAAGTTACTAGAAAGAGACCCCTGATAAAGGATTAATCATACATGTCGAGGCATAAAAGGTTAGGCCATATGTTGATTTTGATGATCTAGAAATATGTGTTGATTGTTGCGCAAGTTAACCAAAATTAAGAAAAAAGGGTCAACTCTTGCTTCTAGTTTATTGGACCTTATACATACAAATATACATGGACCTTACAAAGTTACCTTATGCAATTCAAGATATTTTTTGACATTCATTGATGACTATTCCGGTTATGGTTACTTGTTTTTTCTTAAAGAAAAGACTAAAGTTCTTCTGAAGTTGAGAAACAATTGGGAATGTAACATCCCGTTTCCAGAGAACGGGTCGGACCAGAGAAACGGGTCCAGGTGTGGTAAATTACCACACCTCATG
>JANQBM010000002.1:34422900-34441294 GCA_025594535.1 Erythroxylum domingense
ATAACTAAGATTGTGACACTTGTCACACTCTCATTGGCTTACTAAAATTGCTTCCCAATTCAATTTCAATTTCACTCTAATTTTCCAATGGCTCATTTCAATAATTCCTAATTTCATGTGTCTAAATTTTTAGTGCCATTGGACAGTCAATTTCACTGCCGGTAGACCCCTACTCTGTCACTTGACAATTTTCCGAATCCAAAATTGATTACAAAAAATTCCCCATAAATTTCTATAATTCTATAAAAATCAGAAAATCCCTAAGAACCTCTCCAACACAAATTCTCATTCACACAAAGCAAATTTTCATAAAACACACTTATTCACAATTAACCGGAAAAATGTCATGAATGCATGTACAAACATTTATATGTGCAAAAATTTACTATTTGCTATTCATGTGGATAAATGAATGCATGAGCATAGTAAAACACTTTAAGCACTCCTAACCATTTCAAATTACCAATATACCCTTCCTATAAGTGAGGGGATGTTACACAGTCGATAGTCATTAAATATAGCATGAACTATATGAAGGTAATTGAGTGATTACCATATGATTCATTATCTTAAGGTAATCAGGGAGAATATTTTGTAGTTCTCGATTAATATTAATTTGGGAAATTCTTGGCCAAAGTGGAATGATGCTTTATAAATAGTTTACAAATATCATTAATTGAATCAATAGCTAATGGTGAAAAATTAACATGATTGGACTCAAACATAATAGATATTAGTTTCATACTCTATGTCTAATCGAAACATTATATGATGAAGTATTGAATTCTACAGAAAAATCATACAAGAAAAGGTTAGTCAAAATCATTTTAATATTCCTTAATATTTGGGTAGGCATAATATGTTGCTAGACTCTGATCTTAATCTATGAATATAAATTGTTTAATTAAAGAATTAAATATAAATTAAACTTTAATTTATCTAACCCTAAATACGATTTAGGGTTATAATTTATATCCATTGTTAACATATTTACAACCTAATAGTTCACATACAAAAAACAGTTTGAAGAGGAAAAAGATATTTTAATCAAGTTAGACTTGATTAAAGACTTAATTAAATATAAGATATTTAATAAATAAGGACCAATATGAAATATTGGATCTTATTTAGATATAACTGGTATTCAATTAGAATTATTTATAATTTTAATTAAATTTTAGTTGAAATTATATTGTCTAAAATATATTATAAATAGGATTAAGCTTTAAAAGAGCTAACAGTCCTTGTTTAACTCTTTTTGCAATAATTGCATAGTTATCTCAATACGTTTTGTGGATATCATTAAAAATTGGACATTTGTGCGCTTGTGGTAGTTGAAAAGAGCCAGTCTAAAAAATGGTTTGAGAGAAATGACAAGAAAATGATCAATCTTCATTCATGCTTTATTATGATTCATGATTAATTATTTTATAAAATTTTAAGTGATCTTGACTTTTGGAAAATTAAAACAAAATGGTCTCGTAATTATTCTGTTGCACGCAAGATCAAATTTCGATGTGACTTTCCAATTTGTCACTACTCTTGTTCATTGTCAAAAGCATTCCAACATTAGAAAATACCTCCAAACCATACTAAGTTGCTAAATGCACAAGACTTTGTTACCTAAATCAGCATACCACCTTGCCAACTGTCACAAATGTCTACTTTGGACCTGAACTTTCACCACAAGTCGCGCCCACCTTCATGCGGCAATCCCGCTTCAATCTGCTTAAGCAAGATTCAGCCTTCTCACGTGAATGTAGCCGAACAATTCCATTAGCCCTCGAACACCTCACGCACACACTAGTGTTTAAAGTGTTTCTCTCACACACAAAATAACACAAGTGTAAAATAGATTAAGAAAGCAACAAGATATATAGCCGAAGCTACTCTTTCATTAACTTTCCACAAAATGTTAACAAAAGACACAAGTACCTCCTTCTTAAAGCACTCCCAAGAAACTCCATACTCGAAGTCCTTATAATGAGAACTCTCCCAAAAGCTCTCAACTCTCTAAGCTCTTTCCCCTAAGTGATTTCTCTTAATGAGCTCTCTCACTGATTCCCTGAATAGCTCTCACCTCTAGTGAGCTATTTATAGGCTCCTCCAGATGACTAAGAGTCATAATAAAACTCTACTGGCTAAGATCACAATTTTATCTTTAATAGGATTAGGTTACATCACATTTAAAAGATTACCCTATCTATGAATGATTATACTTATATGAGAAGATCTCCTCTATCTTCAAATGGTCCTTCGAGATGATCTTTATCTCTTAAAGTTGATGTTCATCCACTGCGATCTTATCCATCACGTCATCATGTGTCACTTCATCCACAGTTGCCACGTTACTACTGATGTGTTCATCAAGGCCTATCCGCACATAGGTTCGTCAATGCACATCCATAGACAAGTTCATCTTCCATGATCTAGCTCACTTCATGGTGCAGTCTCGTCGCTCCATGACTAAGTAGAAGTCACAAACTAAGTTAGTATAAAATTTCGCACGTTTTACATACCTTCGACCTGTCCCGTCAAAGTCAAGTGTCTTTGTGCACCCTTGGATCTCGCATGATTTAGTTCACCAACTCGCAGGACTTCAACTTGTTCCCTCGTCAACACACCTTTCTCATGTCGACTTGTGTATCAAGCATTAGCCAAGGCTCACCAACACTCATACGAACCCATATTCTAAACTGAGGGGTCTAATATCAACCACTAAAAGCAACAATGTATGTTACGGAAACGCCAACATCCTTAAAAACAAAATGGGCAGAGCTTGTATTGTAGGGTTAAATTATTAGTATCTGTGAAGCCCAACGGATAAATTGGGAATGCCAGAGCGCAATAATTATTAATGGTGCATGCCTGCCGAATCGACCGTCATTTTGTAGCTTTTGATGGGTTCCAAAAGTAATATTTTTGTGGCATAGCATAAGTATTCTACTAAATTTCGATAAGTTTAAATTAACAATGGGTCATATGCGCATCTACCTTCCCAAACCATTGACAACAACAGGGCAAAAGGAGTATAGAAACAAACGGTTGTGATGGTCACAAATGAAAGTACTTACCAATTGACAATGCCCAATAACTTGGAGAAGGAATATAAGTCCAGATCCAAACTTTTGTGGGCGCTCTCAGATTTTGCCCACTAGGATGTGGTCCTCCTTGCAATTTACCTTTATACTTTCCATTAGTAAGCTGACCTAATTTTTTTAAAATTAAAAATATAGGATAATTTATTTTTTGAATTAGATCATGATTTGAGGTATCTAAATCGAAGCTTACTCGAAACTTAACTCTTATAAAAAACACTATGTTATTTTATTTAAAACAATTAGATTTCAAATTTGTCAGAGCTTGAACCTAAATCATAAATTAACTTATTAAAAATAACTAAATTTAGGTCAATGGATTAAAAATTTTTGTCCCTACTTATTAGTAGGGAAAATTTTTTTTATAAAATCTTAATTTCCTCAAAGTATTTTTATTTAAACTAATTCCAAACTTATTTTGGGCTACTGCGTTGAAGAAACATTTGGATTTAAATTTGTTTTTTTTTTGGATAAGACCCTTAACAGTAACACAAAGTAAAGTTAAATCACACGTTTCCCTAATGTAATAATTGAAAAGTGGGGCAAGGCAAAGTAAAGAAGAAAGGACAGCTAAAAAGCAAAAAACGGGGAGATCCCCCCCAACAGTCACGTGAACATGTGTCAGCAAAGTCTGCAGTCGCCCCCACCAACGCCTCGCCGTACTATATAATCTGCTGTGCTCTTTTTCTATTAAAACATTATGTTTTATATTAAAAATTTATCTGTTTTAGAGCATCCCATTCACGTAATAATAAACCGAGTCAAACACGCCATGTAACATCTAAGACTCAACTCGGTTCTGTCTCCCGCTGCTCAGACACCGCACCCCTATGTACTCTCCACGTGAGGTCTCTGTATTATATACCCCTTTCCCTCCCTCCAAAACTCAAACAGATAGCTGTACCATCCAATGACTTTCCGACACGCCAACCCCACACGTCTGCCCACATCTGATCCCTTCCATCTCCCTACAATCATTTATCATATCCCCTCCAATCAAATATCATTTATCTAAAATTATCAAAAGGCCGGCGCCGCTCATCAGAGCCGTACAGACATAGTGGGGCCCTTAGGGCTGACATCATCACCGGCGTCTCGGATCTAATCAGGCGGCGGCTATATATCTTTTTAAATTTTTATACTTGTTTGAACCGTGGGACCCACCCTCAAGTCTAATAAGATATTCAGGTGTCTTAGGGTGACATCAAATCATCACCGTAGGTAGGAATCTGAACGGTTGAGATAGGAGGTGTAAAATTCTTTTTTGTTAGCCCAATTAAATTAGATACAATATATATATAAACAACCAGGTCGTGCCGTCCAACCGACGATTACGGGTGTCTGAGTGGGACCCCCAGACTTTCCTACACAAATCAACACTACCTCCTTTCCTTCTCTTCCTTTCCCTTAACCTTCTGTTTTTCCTTCCCTTGGCCTTACTTTTTCACTTCTTCTTCTTCTTCTTCTTCGTCATGGCGTCTTCTAAAGAAGCCCACTACAGAGGAGTGAGGAAGCGGCCATGGGGACGCTACGCGGCAGAGATACGTGACCCTTGGAAGAAAACTAGGGTTTGGTTGGGCACATTCGATACGCCGGAGGAGGCCGCGCTTGCCTACGACGGCGCTGCTCGCTCTCTCCGCGGTGCCAAGGCTAAGACAAACTTCCCTCCACCGACTACCACCGGCAGCCTCTCTCTCGACCTCAACCTCCCCAGCGATCACCACCCTCGCTGGAGCTCTAACATCTCCACCAACCACCACCACCACCACCACCGCTTCGCCTTCAGTGAGTTTTTGCAAACTGGGGTTTTAAAAGACATGAAGTTTAACGGCGAGCCTTCGGGGACCGTAGTACATAATGAGGGGTCTGTTTCTGTTGTGGGTAATGGAGCTCCGGTGCCGGAAAGTAATGCTGCTGCTATTCCAACGTCGTTTCTTGGGATTGTCCGACGTGGGTTGCCCATAGATTTGAACGAACCACCACCGTTGTGGCTCTGATTATATTTGCTTGTGGTATACGCATGAGGAGGTCTCATTATGTTAGGGCATTTTTACGGCGTTTTCAGTTTTTTAACCTTCCAAGATTCTATCTTTATTTTATTTACATTTTTCTAGGTCTTCTCTCAACGAGTCTCTTCCCTTCGATTACTTACGTTATATGTTTTAAAGGAAGAGCTGAAACAAGGAAATTGGTAAAAGCTTAGAACGAAGCATCCCCTCTTCTCGTTGTACATATATTATATATGAATATTGATATGAACTTTGTTTCTTTGATTTATTATGGACCTATACACTTGTAAGCATACATGCATGTTAGCCGTTGATCTGGCCCACTGATTCATCGACTCATTAAAGTTTTTGGTCTTGGGTTTTAGCAAAACAAATAAAAGTGCGGTGTGTGATACTGAAAAGCGAGGACCAGGTCAAATCATGCGCGTATAGAAACGCCCCTAATATGCGAGAGTTGGGTGTTGTTGTGGTTACTGGGTTAGATGGGCAAGCGTGTGGGTTTGGGCATATTATGGTATGGAGAGAGATTCTGCGTCTGCTAAATTTAGCAGACATGGTTTGGGTAAAGGCCAAAAGCGGAGCTGCCATTACCAGAGCGCGCGTTGTTACTTTACTTTGACAAAACTGCCCACCGTATCGCTTTTCCTCTACGTGGGTTCGTGTCCTCCAAAAGTCCCAACAAGCGGTCAAAACCAAAACTCAGAAAGCCTGTGCATCCTGAGTTAGAGAGAGTTAGCGGAAGCAGTGATTAACAGCTGAGAGAGGAGGTTGGTAGAAACTAAAAGCTGCGGAAGAATAGTACGAGAAATGGAGGAAAACTAACGCGGGGCTGAATTTTAAAACTTGGTTTTTAAAATAATTTTTAATGGTTATTATTATTATTGGTTGGTTATATGAATGTCGCCAGAGACGGTTAATGTATGTTAATTATTATTTAATAGCGAATGGGTCTCACTCTCATATGGTTCTTTGATGCATGTGGTCCGCCTTCTGTTTTTCGTATTGCACTTTTCAGCAAAAGTCGTCAAATTTTTGGAATCAAATTTTAGCTTTTCAGAATCAGTACTCGCAGGAAACAAATAGTTTTAACTTCTAGATTATTCGCTAACAATGAACGGGTTTAGGAATGTTACCCATACCCAATTTTACCATACTTGCCAAGAACACATACGGTTCTATATGAAAATGATTATTATTAGTTTTGAGATGACAAATAAAAAGAGGTAATTTATCGTATTTCTAAATTAATTAATAATTTAAAAAATTCATCTATGATAATTACAAAATAATAAAAAAGAGATAAAACTATTTTATAGCCATTCAATCAAACAACAAATATTGTTTAACAATTCATTATCTTCTCTCAACAGGTAAATAACAACCTTTCATATAATATTTTCTTTATTATAAGTGAAGAAAAATCTTTACAATTATTTTTTTATTATTAGGGAAAGAATAATCTTTAATAGACATTAAATCTTGTTTAGGATCAATAGGAGCTTTCACAATATGTATACTAATCAATTTCCTTAATTGCAATAATTATACAATTCAAATTTCATTCTTTTACACCAGACAAAGGCTCAATATATCCTACCTAATGTACATATGCACTCTTTAACATATCAAGACTCCTAATAATTTTCTAGTATGTCCAACATGCTTTTCACAACTCATATATTTATGCTCAAAACAACTTAAAATAGTTGTTAGAAATCAAAAGTTAGTAGTTACAATGACTAGTAACAATATCATTGATAGACTATGTTATCAGATGACTCGAATAATATGCCATATTAATCGAGAAATGTATCGAACAATGAATCAATACAAACTCACAATGCATAACATGTTATTTTTCAAACCAATTTGATCAATTATGGACATTGGTTGACTAATGTATAAAATAATGTAAATACAAACTCTCGATACACATATTTGATTTTTTAGGAACAATCTATAAAATAATATAGTTACAAACTCACGAATCAGATATTTCTTTAAAAAAGGCATTGATCAACCACACACATATATCAATCAACTAATCCACCCAAAAACCTAATGTTGGTTATGCAAATTATCATATGAGTTGATCAAACTTCTTGAAATAAAATTTTCAAAACTTCTTAAGTTCTTTTAGAGATCAAAATGCATTCCTTTGATAAAAACATTATCAAATTCATTTGAAAACTCTCAAGGTTCAGATAAAGGTCAAGAAGTTTTCTTTAAATATCAAAATGAATTTCATATTAATTATAAAAAGATTTATGAAGTATTCCTTATATGAAAACAATTAAGCGATGATTTAGCCCCCTGATTTGTTGAAATGATCATGAAAAAATTACAAAAATGATTATAATAATTTGATTAAATCTTGATGAACTTGATTTCTCTTTATTCTTGATTCTTTACTTGAATTATATATATGCTTTATTTTACTTATTTTCTCCATTATTTGATCGCTTAATTGATTTAGTTGGCTCTTTACTCACTTTCTCCTTTCATTAAACTTTGTCTTTCATACATTATCTTACTAATATCACTAAAGAAAAAATATTCGTAGTAATAGATTTTGTTATCATTAAAAATATAAGTTAGAACCTCACTTGGTCTAATAATTTCTTCTTTTTTAATGATGACAAAATATTTATTGATATTAAAGAAAATAAAAGACATTAAGTTCTCCTATGTTAAGCAATATGTAATGCATATTCCCTTTAATTCATACATCATAAAGATGCCTATATGAATGAGAAGGACGTCACCTATCCTTTTAGAATGATCTTGAACGAAATTGTCCTGTTTTTGCCTTGAATGCTATACCTCTAGATTTAAAATGTGACCTATACATGAATACATGAAATTTTCCTTTTATTTCATGTATTCATGTATAGATGAAATACATCAAGTATGATATTTACTTGATGTATTCCTTTCATACATCATAAAGATGGACGAGAATGTAATTTTTGTACATATTTAGAAGATGCACTATGTTCAGTAATTATTTAAGCATAGGCTCATCATGCAAATGTTTGTCCCTTACAAAAATTATCTTAGAATTGGATGGTGTTCTTTCATAAGTGAAACTAACTTTATACCTATCCTCGGAGTTCTTTTGGACTTCAAGTATGATATTTGATTTTTCACTTCCTTGAGTGAACTTAAACAATGATTCTTTGACGATATTAATCCCATTCTTTAATGCCTCATTCTAATGCAACAAATCATTCACTTTAAAGTTTAAAAATAATCACACTCTTAGAGTCTATCATGTCATTTATGTTACATTTTGGTTTCTTACTCTCAATTATGCACATGTCTAGGAGATTTTATATCTCTTTATATTTAGAAGATACTTTCTTCCTTTTCATACTATACTACTCTAAATATTTGAATAATTTATCATATGAAAGACCAACATCATAATCATCATTATTATCATAAGGATTTACAGAAAAGAGTACCCCATTATTATTAGCCCATTAAGCACATGCTTATCACCATGATTTTAGATTCTTCACTCTCCGAACTTAATAGTATTATCCTATGTAACCTTAAGTGGTTTCTTCTTCTTCATCATCTTCATTAATTATTTGTCCCGCTTCTTTTAAAACTTTTTTGAATTTTTTTTGTGATGAACTCTCCCACTTGTGGAGGTCTTCTCATCATGAACTTTCTCATCCTTAGATACGTTAAATATCACATATCTTCTTGTTAGAGCCAGTTCCTCTTTATATAATTCATTCATTCGCATCTAAAAAGTGAGGAGTGATCCGACTAGCCATTCCAATGACAAGATGCTTAAATCTTTAGCTTTTTATATAAGCACCGCTTTTGCATCCTAAATCTTTAGTAAGAATCTGAGTAATTTTCTCATAAATTCAAGTTTAGTGTAAGTCTTACCAAGACCTTTAAGATCATTAATAATATAAATGAAGTGAGTATATATATTAGAAATAGACTCATTTTTTAATGTAAAATATCTTATATTGATGCACTAATAAGCTTACTTTACTCTCTTTTACTCGAGTAGTGTTATCATATAATATTTCAAGTATATGCCATATCTTACGGGTGGCCTCATATATAAATAATCTATTTCACTCATTTATATCAAGAGAACAAAATAAATATGCACTATTTTGTTATTTAATGTAATGAGTCTTTTATCATTATCGTTCCAATCACTTATATCATTTGGTATCTTAGTCTCTACTTTATCTATAATTATTTTTCATTGAAACATAAGGACTACTCTATACAATTCTCCAAAATTCAATCCCTTTGGCTAAAAAAGGTGTTTTATCATAATTTTTCAACATATGTAATTGTTATCCAAAAAAAGGGGGATATACCAATACATTGGCTATCTTGAATAAAAAGAGAATTAAATTGTTCTATAATATCCTTATCCAAATTTTTGCTAAAAGTCTATATACAAGAAATGAGACCTAATTTAATACTAATTACTAGTTCCCGAATGGCATACAAGAAGGGGCGGATTGTGTATATTCACTTTTTTATTTCTAAACTAATAAATAATTATGACGAATTCATATGCAATAATTATAAAAGCAATCACACTAATAAATAAAAGAGAGTAAGGAAAGAGAGATAAAACTAATTTGTAGTGGGTCAATCAAATAACTATGGACTTATGTCCAATTCCAATGCTCAGTTTGAAAATTCATTATCTTCTTCCTTTAATAGATAAAAAATCTCCATACAAAATCTTTTTTATTACTAACAAAAGGAAATCTTTAAAATCATCTTTTTGAAAGATACTCTTACAATCATCTTATTTTACCGCGTATGAAGAGCAACCATTTACAAACATCTTGCTTTATCGTAGGTGAAGAGTAACTCTCTACAAATATTATTTTATGTTTAGAGTAGAATATATATATATATATATATATATATATATATATATATATATATATCTAAGCAATTTTCACAATTACAATAAATATAAAACATAAAAACTTTGTTCATACTAATAAACTAAGGCTAAATATATATTATCTAATACATATATACACTTTTCAGCATCTCAAAGGATCTTACGAATCTCTATTTTACCCAACATATTTTTCACAACTCATATGTAATTTATTTGTAATTAAAACAACAAAAGTAATCATTACAAACAAAATCTAATTGCTACAATGATTAGTAACATATGTATTAGTTAACCATTGATATCCCATGGTCGACCAATATATTTACTAATCAACACAAACTCACGATACATAACATGCTACTTTTCAAATTATATTGGTCAATCACACAGATATATTGTTTGATCTATTTACCATACTGGTTGACCAACATGTTTTTATACACTCATTATATTGGTCAATCACACAAATACATTGTTTGATCAATGCACCACACTAGTTGCCCAACATGTTGACCATTATGGTTATACACTCATAGTACTTTTTTTTTTCAAAAGACTTCGCCAGATCATACACATATATATGAATTGAACAATTTAATGAACATATTAGATTGAAAAACTTTCTGAAATAATTTTTTAATAAAGCTTCTCAAGTTCTTTCAAAGATCAAAATACATTCTTTTGACCAAAACTTGATCTAAATTAGTTTTTCAAAGTTTGTTTGAATATCAAAGGAGTTCTCTTTAAAAATTAAAATAATATTTCTCTTGATTATGAAATAAATTATGCATTATGCCCTATATGAGAATTATCGTGCAATAATTAAGTTCTTAATTTATTAAAATAACAAAGATAAAGTTACCAAAAGAATTACAATGATTTTTTCAAATCTTGATATGTTTGATTCCTTCTTATTCTTGTTTCTCCACTTGAATTGTATATGTGCTTCACTTTATTCATTTTCTTTATCTTTTGTTTATTCAATTAATTTAATTAACTCTTATACTCATTTTATCCTTTTGATGAACTTGATCTTTCATGTATTTAACTTACTAATATCACTATTGATAAGATATTGATAATAAAATATTTTGTTATTGTCAAAAGTAAGGATTAGATACTCACTTGGACTAAGTATGGCCTAAAATTGAGATGAATGTTTTCACACTTAATCAACCTCCTGCCAATTCTGACCCATGACCAGGTCTAGTACAACTTTTTCCTTCTTCTGTTTTGAATTAGAATACGAGAACAGTGGGTAACAATCCAAATTAAAGTTTCAGGTGTTTAGCAGAGATTAATGACCGAATTGGACTCTTGTATTTAGCAGTCAATATTAGAGCGGTTTGTGTAAAGTTAAAGTCTGCTTGCAGTGCACCCGCGGTTGTCTTAAACTACCTATGCATGCATACTCGATATTGGGCTATAGCCAAGGCAAGGACACTGTCATTTCAGTTTCAATTTCGATTTATTTATTTTTTCCTTCTGACTATCACGGTGACAAGTTCTTCATTTGTCTGATAATTTGTTATTCTAAGTTCACATTTAAGATTAGAAAAACAAACAAAAAAAATACTTTATAGGATTCCTTACTTTATAGGTCCGGTCCGACCGAACCTATAATAGTAAACCCTCAAAATGCCTCTCCAACTCCAACACGAGGACAAGGTACCAACAACTTCAAGTTATCCTTAGAAAAGGAAAGTTTCCAAATAATAGAAGAGTACAGAATGATAATATTCAATGTATTAAATTAAATACATATGTAGCGCGACACGTGACAATTGAACCGTGCGAGTATGGTTCATGGAGTAGGACACTTACAGTACGACCATAATAGAGCTGGGAGTAGTAGTAGTAGACTGGTCTATATGGCAATTAGTTGGTCAATTTCCCCCTTTACTAATTTTTAGTGAGACATAAGAACAATTTACGTGAAGAACATCAAAGGTTGTTATAACCCCCACTTAGTGGTCCTATGATTATTAGGAGGAAATGTTGTGGTAGCAAAACAACTAAGAGAGTTCATGCTCAATTTATGATAAAAGAGAGTTAAATTTTCTCTATTTTAAATATGCTCTATGATTTTTCACTTCAATTCTTAATTCTATTTTTCACACTAAAAAAAATATATTCAGCATATTTTTTTATACCTTTTATTAATGATTATTAAAATTACTTTATAAAATTAACCCAATTTTTTATGTGTATATTTTTATTCACAATATTATTATTATTATATTTTTATGTTAATAAATAATAAATAATAAATAATAAAATTTCAATTAAACTATAACTTGTTATTTGATAACACCAAATGAAATAATATATGAGATATATTGCACTATTTTATATTATTTAATTATAGTAATGAAATAATTATAAAGTTATAAATATATAATGAAAAAATTTATAAATATGAAATTAATCCTTAAAATTATTATAAAGTTATAATTATTTAAATAAATATATAATAAAAATATTAATTTATTGTTTAAATTATAAAATAAAGAATGAAAAAATTAAAAAAGATTGAATTAAGGAAAAAAGAAAGGAAAAAGAAAGAAAAAATGAAAAAAAATGAACAATAATAAAAGCTGCTATAGTTCCTTCCAAATTTAGAGAAATATTGTAGCATTCCTTTAAAATAGAGGAAAAAATAGAGTTAAAATAGAATATTTTTTTTCCCCCAAAATAATATTTTTGCTTTATTTTAGAGGTGAGTTGGGATGTCCTAAGCAAAAGTAGATTTGCCAGAAGAGAAGTTGCTGGAGATGAAAATCAGACTTAAAACAGTAACAATAGTCAGGACAAGCGTGGAGTCTGGAGTGGCAGTACCTACTACCTACTCTACTAGAGGATAAGAAAAAGGCCAAAGCCACCAATTTGGCATTAATTTATTTAAACGAACTTACGTCAGCAGGAGGGAATAGTGAGTGGAAGCAGCCGGGAACGGATCTTCTGGTCAATCTGAATCCGCTATTTTATATTATCTCATTCACACATTTGTACGATATTTGTAAAAAGTATGCGAATAAAATAATATAAAATAAAGTAGGAATAGAATAAGAGAATCTCGTCCCAAAGCAGCCAGCATCAACAGTGCTGCACCTGCACCCAGCATCACCCGTCTCTGCCTCCAGCACCAAGCCGGCCGTCATTTCAATTTCTCACTAACGTTTGATTTGACCCCACCTCCCACCCTTTTATACTTTTTCTTCCCATGTTTTCCTTTTCCTTTTTTCTTTGGATGCTAAAATAACTGGAGTAGAGAACCATTAGGAACGTGGCAGCGTCACAAGATTGTTGGGACAGAGTGTGCGCCACGAGCAAATCTGTCGGCAGCAGATGCGTCACGGCGGTCTCACGTTTGCCCCATCACCACACATAGGCATGGCGAGCGATGTCCTAAATCCTAATCCACTCACTAGAAGCTTGTCGTACATGAAACTCCGTGACCCTGTCAGTGATTGGTGGGGGCGGCGAACCGTCTTCGTCGGTTTGTCTAGTCCTGGGCTCTTGTTCTCCCCCACTATGTCATAATTAACGGCGCCGTTAGATGGCATTCTACTTTTGCGTGCAAAATGTAAGTGTGTAGTGGTCATAATGATGATGATTCGTGAATGATGGATGTGAAGGTGTGAATTAATTAATGCATGGGTGGCGAGTGATGAATGGTGATGCTGTCTTCCTTGAAGATGGTTCCATCAACAAGTGGGCCATTTTCCTTTCCCTAATCCAGTTTTTCATTCTGGGACAAATATAATATAAAAATATGGGCACTCAATTGCTTTTCGTTAGCAAAATATCAGCAAATGCAAAAGACAAGTTGTCGGGCAAAGAATAGCAAACTACTATTTAACAAGAAAAACAGGAATTGAATTATATCATAAGTCATAACTAAGTAACTATAATTACTGTGATAACTATAAAAGTCAAAAAGTTGAGGAAAAAAAGGGGGAAATCGTGCACCACGTGGTAGAGCGTTGGAGGGGCGTGTGAAGGTGGCTGAGGGCTCGCTCTCTGTCCCTGGAGGACCACCCCACTCTTCTTGTCTTGTATCAAAATGTCAAAAATGCAGTGGCAGTTTGTAATTATTTATCATTGGATAGAGTAGGCCCCGTGCTCTCTTTAATAATAATAAAAATGTCATGTGTAATTATGAGGCAGTGAGTCACCGAATGGGAGCATATGACCACAAGAAGACCATAACAATTATAATTATTGATTTTCCTACAGGATAATGGAGCTAGAATTTTTCAAATTGTCAGCCACCGTGCTCTGTTTCCATCCAAGTCCAGCGACTGCGATTGAGCGTAGAAGGATAAGGGATAGGGACTTCAAATTTTAGCTTTTTGTCTCCTCCAACAATATATTTAATTGTTCACTTCACCCATAGTCATACAACATAACTGTTGTTATTATTACAGGCAATTAACCCACTAAATAAGGTTCTCAGTTGCTCTTCAACCATAGACATTTGGAATATGTCTCAGCCAATGCATCAGAGGTCCTAAGCGCTGTCTCCGTCACTGAAAATCTGATGACCATCCAAATGGAACTCCTCCGAGACCTCCTCGGCTATCCTCCATCTGTTTGCCAGATGCGTACCTAACTACTTAGAATACCAGTTCTGCAGATATCGGTGATGAATTGATGTAAATCTCTAAACCACTAACCAAAACTATTACCTCTCAAGAACAAACTTCCCTTCTTTGTATCTTTGGTCTTTGTCATGTGCAGCAACCTACATACAGTATGGCTCGGCAGCTTCAATTTCAGCTTTATACAAAATGGTTAAAATGGCCCCATGTGCACTAACATGTGATTGTTAAGGAAATAAGATCTTTCTATTTAAGATCATTCCAAAAGAACGTTAAAGTGTTACATTGCTTGCGAGAAATCTAAAAGAAACCAACAACGGATAGAGTTTTGCACTTACGGTCGTAAAATACATACTTTGGCTCAAAAATTTTATTCTCATTCCGTTTTACTTCCTACTCTTTTTGGAATTTTTCGTTTAGCTCCTAGAGTGTGAATTAAATTGCAATCATGAACTCTCTTCAACTCACTCGTTAATTGCATTTCGAGGAAACTAACTATTTTTTCTGTCATTAGAACATAGTCTTAGTCTTCCTGATTGCTATCTAATTCGTGTACTTGAGGATTAACTTAATATCATAATGCAAATACTAGGACAAATTATAATATTTTGAGGAGCAGGAACCAGACTAGAATGAGGGCATGATTTCAGGAACTAAAATATACATTTGGCACTTTTCTGGCAAGAGCATTTTTCTACCACTCCGTTAAAGTAGAAAAGATACTTTACATGAATAAATCTCACAATGCATATTGCATGTCAGTATATCTAGTACCAATTCCAATTGTTAGGTTTTAATTGAACCCATTATTACTTTCTGGAATCAGGGTAGATTTGTCCATAGTATTAACAAGGCCACAATATCATCCAATATTGAACCACAAATCAAGATGACATAAATCTTACATATTTCCATCCAAGAAGTTGCCCACAGCAGCAGCAAAGTACATCTTCTACAGTGTGCATACCAGTAAGCATCATCCTCTCTTCTTGGGGTCCTACTGATATATTAACCCTGTTTTTTTTGAAAGAAGATGCATTAACCCTGTTGGGTAGGAAAAAGGTTACATGCTAACACTTCTGAGTTCCATGTTGTGAGTTTGGCTCTAAACAGTGCAAATTGCATCATGGTTGAATTCATCTAGACTGATGCATGATATTTGAATATCCAAATACGCACTTTAGAAATTTGTATTGGCTCAATGACTGAGATTTGGGTCACTGCAAATCTAAATTTATAATTAAGTTGAGGTATTTCAATTCACATCTTTTGAGGGTGGTGAAAGATGGAAATTTTGCAAGACAGTAACTGATATTATGAATCTATTTATTACGATTTGATAAAATTAGCTTAACTGCCTAGATAATTTTGTCTCAAACAATTGAGCAAGAGTCCTAGAATGCATAATTTGAACATACTCTGTCTTTTTGTCCAGATACCGTATTAATAGCAGCTTATTCATAAGCACAGCAGTTAGAGACAAACCCACATGTCACTTATACCAACTGAGAACCTTATAAGATTAACGCCCTCCCACACCTAACCCGTCAAACAAACATTCCAAATAAACCAAAATAAGACAACTTAAACCAAGCAGGCTAGAGCAAGCATTGAAAGAACTTACACTTTTTTGAACAAGTAGGCTCTCCCTTTACGACAGTTGAATTTCTGATGCATTAACAACATAAAGTCAATGGAAGTTGAAGGGCGTGGTGAACTAAATATAAACACAATACATTAAAAGATGAAGGAAACTCTAGCTAGCTTTCCTGGGAAGCCCCAAATTACGTAAAGAACTTTAAGTTTGCTATTTGTTCAAGAACTAACCTTTATTCTTATCAATGATTTTTTCTTATATTTACATGGTGCTACACCTCAAGTTAAGCACCATGTCGATTCATAAATAATGGATACCATGGCTCTTCATCAAATGCAGAAAAAGCAATCCACTAAACATAAACGTACAAAGCTATAGCCCGACTGAATGGTTATGCGAAAGCTCTGGTAAGAACTTAAACCAAGGACAAGCGAAGCTACATATAACTAGAAACATCATTTGTCAACTAAAAACTTCAAGACAATGTATCATGAATTATATCTTTATAGATAACGTAGTTCATCATCACCCCATCTTCCTCCATGCAAGATCACTTCCTAACCTTTATCCAACAAATCGAACATAAATTACATATACCCAGTTAGTACAAATCAAACCCCTGGAAACCCTCCAATTCAAAAACGATTATTTGAACTATCAACAAGCAAAATTCAAGTATATTCTTAGCCGATGAAATTCTTTAATTAAAAAAAGAAAACGAAGAGAACATTAAAACAGAGAGATAGGTACCCGAGAGATTATATCATCAGAGAGAGCGAGAGGACAATCACAGTGCTTGCATCTATAACACCTACCTTCCAACTCCACCACAAAAACTCTCCCCATTCCTTTTCCCACTAACTCTTTACTTTGTCTGTTCTTTGCTCTAGCTTTTGCCAAACGAAATCAGAATTGTGTCCAATCGTTGCCAGAATTAACGTTCCGACGGTCACCGTCCTATCTGCGACACGTGCCGGTTCACAAGAACTTTGCTCTGGCACTCTTTCAGGGATCCCAAGTACCGGGTACTGGCTATGGCCGGTTGTTGCCCAGTCCAAGTCACTGTAGCCATTGCTCTCCGTACAGAAGAAATATCGAGACTTCCCTGGGGTCCCTCGTACTGTCAAATCTTTTATTCTAATTAATATGTTTTAATTTTGATATATTAAATCTTATTTATATGTTTATATAAATTAATAATAATATTATAACTTAAATAAAAAATTTGATCCGCTTATATGACTTATCAAAACGCACTAAAAATGTCATTTTTATCGTGGCCTCTAATTTTAATATTAAACTGGATGATCCTATTTTGTATGAACGATTTCAAGTTTAGTGCCTGTTTAATTGAGCTTTTGGAGAATAAATAAGTACTTTTTTTTACCGCAAATTTTTTTTAAAAAAATGATTGTTTAATTATAAAATAAAAAGTACTTTTTTAGTAGATATAACTTTTTTGACAGTTAAAACACAGTTTTTAAGAAGTTCAAATTTAGAGTTTATAAAAAAAGGACCTTTTCAGATAGATTTTTCATATCAATTAATAAGCCTATTTTTTAGTCATTTTTATCCTTATATTTTATACATAATTCTCATAATACCCACAAATACACCTTTACGTTTATTTTGAGATTATATAATATTATTTGACTTTTTTATATGTTTTAATTTTTATTTTTGATATTAGTTTAACTTATATTATAATCCATACAAAATATTTGGTTAGATATATTTTTATTTATGTTTCATATGGTTTAAAATTTTATAATAATTAATATATTGTGCTTTGCATATTGTTTAATATATTTTAAATAATATATATATATATATATATATAATTTTATTATAAAATAAAATATAGTTAAAATTAAAATTAATTTTTATTTTTATATTGTCAAACAATCTATTGTATGAAGTTCTTAAAAAAAAACTCTTTTTCAAACGACAGTCAAACAGTTAATTAGCTTCTTAGAAAAATTCTTCTAAAAAAAATTTTACTGATATAAACTCATTCAAACAAAAACTTAGATTCAAATTATTGGAGCAGAGCATGATCCTACAATTATCATAACTACTCTTCACTACCAGATAATTTATCGCTTGCAAAATTATGTTATAGTTCTCAACTTTTTAAACTTCACTTCGTATACTTTGTACATAGTAACAGGCAGAGCTTG
>JANQBM010000002.1:34466678-34519430 GCA_025594535.1 Erythroxylum domingense
ATGCAACTTAATTCTTGCTGCAAAGGTAGTTTTGAGTGACACTGGGAATAAGAGCTTTAGGTTGTTTATAAAGACATCTCAGCTAAGTCTGGAGCTTTCTTATTGAGGAGTAAATACCTACCCTAACTGAACACAGGCTGATGGAGTGCATGTCTCCACGTGTCTTTTCAAACTTTGTACACTTAGTAACTCAAATTACGTTCTATGTTTTAATTATGTACCATATATTAGAGCTTAAAAGGATAAGTATCGTGAATAATCTTGTGGCATATTTGATTTAATCCTTAGCATCTATGTCTAATATAACTCCCTATTTTACTAAGGAACTTTTTATTTTTCCAAAAAAAAACATAGTAGTATAGTCCCTATAGAAATGATAATAGAGTACTCTAGTTTTAATAATTTTTTACATTGATTTTATATTCTTGCAATTAAATTAAGGTGAATTTCTTTTTTTTTCATTTTATTCTTTGGATTACATTGATTTCAAGGGTACCTTTGGTTTGTGATAGGAAGTCAACATTTCATTTTTTAAAAAGAATATCTAAAGCTTAAAAGAATAATTTGTTAGAATAAAAGAGAATTAATTAAATAAGTATCCCAAGATACATCAAACATATAACCTGAACCTATGAAGGGAGAGTACAAACAATGATGGATTACACAAAGCCATCTCTTATTAAGACATAATCTAGCATTACGATAATGGAAATCATAATTTAGATATAATAGTGGAATGTATAATTCGATGGATTGCTAGACAAGGATCCTAATACATATATTTCCAATTTGTTAGAGATATATGATGTGTTCAACAAAAATGGGGAAATTAAAGACACCATTAGGTTAAGTTATTCCATTTACATTGAGGAGTCCAGATGAAGAAATGGTTAAATACATTACCTAAAATATCAATTACGATTCAGGAGAGTCTGATGAAGAAATTCTTACTAAATATTTTATATCATCCAAAATAGCAAAGTTAATAAATAAATTCTCTTCCTTCTAATTTGATAATGATACTATATACAAAACTTTGAAAAGATACAAGGATCTACTAATGAAGTGTCTACACTTTGACCTTTCTATATAGATGCAAGTCTAGACCTTTTATAATGAATGATCTAGTCAATTATATGAAGAATATGATAAATGTTACAATAGGAGGAATGTTAAATAATAAAATTTTGAGGTAAAGAATTTATAATTGCTTAGATAGTTCAGATGGAGGTAATAACTATAACTTGAAAACTTGAGCTCAATGTTAAGAATAATTTATGTAATGAGTTATGGATTTTGTGGGGGAGGACATCAAAGTATATAATGTCAAGCTAGAAATACTATAGAAAAACAAGTGAAATAAGTTGATTTTATGGAGAATTTTAAAGGAAAAATAATCCTTACAACGAAATGTATAGTTCAAGTGGAGAAATAATCCAAATTTTAACTGGAGAAACTAATAAGAACAAAGATAACCCCTTCCAAGATTTCAACAATTTGTGGCAAAAGAAAAGCATATAAGTTTAGAAGGGATGATGAGCGACTTCATGTAAGTAAATGCTTCTCAATTTTAAAATTATAAAGATTTTATAAGGAATTAAGAGGTTCAAATCAATCCATTAATAAAGGCAATAACTGAGAGACCACAAGAACATTTCCTAGTGATACTATACCTAATCTTAAGGAATGTGTGAAAAAAAAGTTGTCTTAAGGAATGAGGAGTTAATCAATATAATGAAAGAAAAGATTGATACTTAGGATACGAATGAAGAAGATCTAGAAGATGGGGACCTAAAGGAAAAAGTTTTAGAAACAAACTCAAATAAAGGTAACACCAAAATCCTCTAACACTCCGTACTACCAAAGTTGGATAAACCAACACATTATTGGTGGTGTTTATATCAATAAGACATCAGAAAATTAGGAGCAAATATCAATTTAATGTTTTATTTCATACTAAAAGTACTAGGATTATGTGAACTAAAATCCGCTAAGTGAGTAATGTGTCTTACTAATAACTCGATAGAACATATTAGGACGTGATGGAAAATAAAAGGTTTAGCCCAATTCGACCAAGCTTTAGGCTAAACTTGTGCCTTTTATTAAATAAAAAAAAGGCTTTAGGCTAGGCTTGAGTTCAAGCTTTAAAGCCCAACCTAAACCAAAGCACAATTATATATATTTACAAACCTATTATTAGGGTTCTCGCTTCTGCCAGCCCTCTTGACTTTGTCGTCCCTCCTTAATTTTACCATCAATTGGATCTTTTTATCTTCTTTTTTCATCATTTTCCTCTTTCCTTCTTTGTTGTTTTGTCATTTCATCTTTAATTTCTTCAATTAGTCTTATTTTCTTATTTTATATACTTGATCAACATGTGAAATTGTGTTTTTATTATTGGGTGTTTCATAAGAAGCTATGCTACTTTGGTGTTTAGAAGGTCCCCCTAATTATAATACATGACATTTCCGTTTATTTTGAACATTTTGTGCTTATTTTTAATAGTAGAATTCAACCTATCAATTTTTCTTAGAATTAGTTAATGTTACCCATGAGGTTTTTGCTAGTTTTAATAGAAAGCCATCAATCTTGGGTTTCATTAAGGTGTTTCTTATTAACTGGCTTTGTGGAGAAATGAAGGGTCATCAACATGAACTCGTTGGGTTAACAAACAATAAGAATATTAAATTTTGACATTTTCTTTGGCTTAGGTTGGTCCAGTTAGATTTAGATGGTTCGGGTTTTAGGCTGCTCAAAATTTGATAAAGCTCAAGCCTAGGCAATACAAATAGGCCTAATTAGGCTTTTTCGTGGGATTGAGCTATGTGTATAGATTCAGACTTGGCCAACAATAGGCCTAGCCCATTTTCATCCTTAACCCTAGGTGTGTTAAAGAGAATTTCATGATAAAAATTAATAGGTTCATTTTTCTCGCAAATTTTTAATCTAGATGCAAAAAAGGATGGAAAGTTTTTCTAATCATATGTTGACTTTTTTTGTTATAATAGGTGTCATAATAAACATTAGGGAAGGTGAATTAATACTTAGAACTAGAAATGAAGAACTCTTGTTTTCAAATAATGAAACTTTGTTTATAATTTAAAATGACTTGGGTAATTATTATAATATTTTGTAGGAAATCATTACGAAAGAAGTTAAGGTGCTAAGAAAAGTTTAAAAAAAGTTAAGCCTAGGGAAGAAAGTCAAGATGACAAATGACGACCTTTTAAATGGTAGTTTTTATGATTATCATGAAGAAGAAAGTAACCACATTTCTCTAGAAATTAATCAAGTTTAAGATAAGAATTCAGCTAAAAGACTTCTTAAGAAGCATTTATTAAGAGGTAGTCCAACTAATTATTTTAATCGTGCTATTAAAAACCAAACTATATAATAAATTTTCATCTTTATAGCCCTTGGCAAGGGAATATAGCCACTGGATTATTCTATTATTCCCTAGAAGACTTTGATATGTGGATGTAAGTTACAAAGGCCAATAGCATTCTTCCAAATCCTATACGGATAAGGGAAATTAAATAGAAGATGTACATTAGTTTCTTAATCTGTGAAACAAAAAATATAATTCAGGTTATTAATGCCTCTTGTTCTGTCCAAGATAATTAGCCTTTCTTTATTTGTAAGACACAAAGTAAATGAAAATCTTATCACAAGAAACTTATTCCACATAAGAGAATACCAACTCATAGTTAATGATTGGTTCATGATCACATCCATACAAGACTTATTTATTTTTTATATTTTCATATTAAAATTTTTAGGTATGTAAAGAAAAATAGATATAAGCCTAAGAGATTTATAGATAATTTGGATTGAAAGATACAAAGAATAGGCCAATAAGAAACTTAATTATGTACATGATGCCTTTAATTGTTGAATATGACCTAAGACACAATTGTTTCCTAAATCATGTTTATATGTATGTTAAGAAAGACTGATCTATGATTCAGTGCATGATTGTGTCCCAAACCATATCTTAATATGAGTTTTCCATATTACCCCATTATTTAGAATATGACTGTGTCTTGAGTACTTATGCTTCAAATGGATTTACGATTTGCATAAACACCTTATCATAAACCACATCCCTAAATTTTTAAAAGGGGTAGGGTTCATACCATATCTTTAAATTACCCTCAATTTCTCTTAATCTTTTAGTCCAAATCAAGTTTTCTAGAAAGACCTACATGTCTTTTGAAATTTCTCGTAACTTTCCATCAAGACTCACCAACTTTCTCACCTCAAATCCATATTTTGAAAATTTAGGGCTCCAAACTTTCTTTTTAGGAATTTTACTATTTTGAGCTCTTTTTCTTGATTTTTTTTTATTTTCATCCTTTAAACAATGCAAGAGAGTGAGTTCTCAACCATCCATAAGCTGAAGAACTAAGATTCGAGCAATTTAAGGTATGAAAAATAGTCAAGCACAAGCAAGGGAATCAACTTAGATGGAGCACCTTATAGTCACCTTGACTATGCCCAAATTTTGTGAAAGGTATGTGCATCTGAAAGCCAAACCTTTTGAATCAAATATGTATCCAAATTGGATTGCTTTAGAGAAATTATTTATGAAGTGAGGAGGTATATAGATAAATTAAGAAAGAGCATGTTCTTTGACATTGTTGAACATTTATATAGGTAGCTCACATTAGAAATTTTAACTACTTTTAGGATAAATTGGAAAGCCTAATTGGATATAATAAATGCAATTAAATTTAGGCTAGGAGAAATATAATTGAAATGTAACTTAATAATGTTGGGATATAATGTGGTTTTTTATACTTGACTATATAAAAATAGAGGAGTATAAAAGCAATACAGTTGAATTCCCAACAAAACTAATAACCATATTCCTCAGAAATCTAAGATGTTCATATTAGTATAAATAATTATTTATAACCCATATCAGAGTAAGAGTACCCACATCCTATCTTCAGCCTTTACTTATTTATATAGGGCAAATAAATATATGATTATCAACAGAAGGGAGAGTGTCTGGTGATCGTTATAAACCATTTTTTATCTTTAGTGCATAATAGAGAGGAGAACATGTAACCTAGGTTATTATTTTATCAAATATTTATAATAGGTGGGCAAAAGAAAGAAGTGATCCATCTATGGAAAGACTTATTTGACCAGGTTGACAAAGAACCTAGGTAGGTATGATACTTTTTAAAGATGAATATGGGTTATAACATGGCTACTATCAACTTTAGCATGTTCAGGCATATAACATGAGTTAGGAAGGTTTTCAGAGCTTATATTTTTTTAGAAGAGAGAAAGGGAGGCTAACAAACGATAGGAGCATGAGAGAGCAAAGCTTTAACTAGCAACTAAGGTACCTCAGATAGAGGAGACGACGACGAAATACAAAGATTTCTAATTGACACCACAAAAGTTGTTATGAAAGAGGATTAACAAAACTATCATTGACATTAAGATAAAGTAGTAAGGCATAATTCCATCCTACAAAAGATTCAAAGGAAGATGAATAAATAGGGACCATAATTGCTATGGATGGAGCAATGATTGTCCAACTACTTTCAGAATGTGGGTAATTTAGACAGCCCCCACAGCCTTCAACAATACCAAAAAAGGAAAATGATCATGATGATAAGCCTTAAAAATGAATGTACTTTTAAAAATATTTTATTTCAATAAATCTTTATTTCTATTAATTTCAGTAAGTATAAAGCTTACAAATGCTGCGTCAAACTTAGGGCTAAAAAATCAGAACTTATATGAATAAAAATAAAATTTCCCTTAATGCTATGCCTCTGCATTAGGCATCCATAACTTTATGTTAAGACAAATATCTCGAGTTTAATAACTTAAAGAGGGGGATGGGAAAACCAAATTCTTTCACATCTCTATCTTCAACAGGAAAAGTGCCAATATAGTTTACTCTTAATAGATAACTATGTTACAAGCTTTTACAAGAAAAAAGACCTTAAGTCCCTGATCTTTCAATACTTTTAAGAATTTTATAAGCAACTCTATAAATCTCAACCCTTCCCATATAATAATTAAATCTTTCATGACAGGCCTATCCTGAAATGACTAGGTGGCTTGCCCAGCACCCTACGGTGGCCCTCCAATCGATATTTGATCCAGCTAGAAGTTCCTGTGGAGCTAAGCCTATTGCCCTTTTTACCAAAAAGCTTTAACTTAACATTAAAAAGATATAAGTAGTGGAGTTTTTTTAATCATTTTTATTAAAAATTTTGACAACACGATGACTTTATTTTTACCTTTCCAAAATTTTCAAATTCCTTGTAAAAGTGCAAAACATTTATTTAATAATCTCAAAATTCCCACTACAAATTTTAAACTTTAAGTCCATTCACAAGCAATCTCAACAATCACTTCAATAATCTTAAAAATAAACTCAGACATATTCATGCATTTCACTTTAAAACATTAACATACATGCTTATTTACACAAAATATAGTCTAAAACATATTCATAAAGATGCAAATGTTCCCAAAAATATTTACAAGGAAAAAAGTCCTACACAACAATACGTGACGAAGTTGACTAGTTGTGAGGTGAAGTCCCTGTTACTGAAACCCTTAAGCTGACACCTGGGAGGTTTCATTTACAAACAAAAAAGTGTGAGCTAAATGAGCTTAGTGAGTGCTAGAATTTCTATTCAATTCATATTAACTATTTAAACCTCTCTAAAACAAATTCATCTCAATTTGCATAATTCAATATTTGATATAAAACATATATGAGAAAATGTCATGAATTTCTTACACGACATAGCCTATCACTAATTTCTTTGCCATATGGTGCCCAAATATAAAGTCAAGAAGCTAGTTCTGCATCGCTTACCCATGACTGGTTAATCACTAGTGACAGAGCTAGTTTTACATCCCTTACCCACAACTGGTCTAGTTACGAAGCTGGTTCTACATCACTTACCCGTATTAGGTTAATCGCTATATAACAGTAGTTACAGAGCTGGTTCTACATCGCTTACAAGTTAACCATTATACACTGGTATATTAATATGCGTAAAAACTATCGGTATACCATAGGCTAAAAACCATTTCCTTTTTATCAACCAATAACATCATCTCAAAATAAACTTAAATCATATAAGATTTAACTTTCAAACTTCAATTCATATATTGCTAAAAACACAAAATTGTATTAGCAATATTCACGTATAATGCATCATTAACATAAAACTCATAATCCATATTCACTTCACGATAGAATAGAAATCATTTTCATAAAGTACATTTAAAATGCACTCATTGTTAAGCAACTTTATCGCTAAGCACACTCACGCGTTCTGTGGCTTCCCTTTACTTACATAAGTGCATTTCACTTAGGCATTTATTTCCAAATTTAAAAATAAGACATTAAAACTATAAATTTGGTTTAACTGAATTCGAGATTAGAATTTAATCGTGTAACACGTACGCTAATCGTATTTTCGTTTAGTACCGAAAGCTAACCTATTGTTCTCTGTTTCCATTTCTAACTTCAAAAGTCACTTAAAATCATATTTTTACCCATTCTAACTTATCAATTTCTTCAAAACACTATCTCACTCAATTTAATTCACCATATCACCATTTTTATCTCAAATTCCAATATGATTCAGCCAAAACTAGGTTAGGGTGTCTGCTATTAATTTTTAGTAATATGTCTTAGGTTTCATCTTTAATTAGAATCACCCAGTTTGGAAGTCTGTAGGCCAAGTTATAGTTAAAACAAGATGTCTGGTTCAAGTGATCCGAGAACCAAATACAAACATTCACTAAACATAATTCTTTCTCTTGTCATATTTATCCCTTAAATGCTTCCAAACTTATTATCTACTCCATGGCAAGTCAAAAATTATCATTTATCTTACATAAATCTATCCCACTAAAAAGCCCTAAAACTAGAATTTTAGGTTAGGAAAACTTACCAATTTATCTTCCAATCTCTTGGTATTTGATGAGTACGTCCATTTGATCAAGATCTCTCCAATTTATGCTCCAAAACCATGAAAAATGGTAGCTGCACTCTTCTCCTCCCTCCTTGGCCAAACGTCCCGTCATCTTTCTTCTTTTCTCCCTTTTGTTTGGTCTCTCACGTTTATGTTCAAATGAAGACAAAAGTCGTGCTTTATTCTTTTTAATGTTCATTTAATGGATTCCACGTTTCACCTTCCTATTGGTTCTTTTCTAATGACTCATTCTTCCACTAACATCATGTAAAATGATCAAATTACCCTAAATGACATGTAAAAAGACTAAATTGCCCTTTATTGACATGTAAAAAGACCAAATTGGCCTTTATTGAATTTAATTCATCAATTAATCGAATTAAATTCTGAAAATATTCTACAATTATCTTACCATTGAATTGACCATAAAATACTCTAATTAGGGTAAATACTTATTGATTGGATGCTTTAAAAATTTTCGAATGAGTTTAAAATCATTAATATCCATTACTTTCCAAAAAGGGCATTTTAGTCTTAAACTTTTAGAACTCCTGAAATCCATCCTATAAGACTTATTTTCGATCTGTTTCAATATCATTAAACTCTAATACTTATCCAGATATTTTTCATTATTTCGATGTTGGGTCCCATAAAAAATTACTATTCATCCAAAAATACTATTTACCGAATATAAAAATTTATATTCAATGAAAGGAAAGTTTTAGGGTTTTAATTTTCATCCCTAAGGTTATCACTAACTAATAGGATAACTTCCCCATTGATCCCTTATAGAGTGCAAATATTAGGCAAGTCCTCTTAAACTTAGATCCAAATAAAGAACCAAGCCTTAATGGCATATATATATACCATCTTAGTGATTATATATATATATATATATAAGGACCTAGCAGGGGAAATATTCACTAAGATGGTCTTTTAATTCTTCTTTTTAGTTAAACTTTTCATGGAATTCAATAAGATGTTTATCTTCATGATTCTTAAGGTTCCAAACCCATTCAAAGATGCAATATTATAGACTAATATCTTATTGAATTATATTATGCAAAATAATCTTTAAAATGATTGCTTCAAGGCTCAAAGCAACTCTCAAATCCTTTGTTGATCTAAGCCAAGGTGTATTCATTCATGGTACATGTAATAATGTTCTCTTAGCCCAAACTATCATAGAGATCCTAGTATAAAGAGTTATGCTCTAAAAGTTGATTTTAACTAGGCCTTTGAGTCTAGAAAATGGAAATTTCTTTTTGAAGTGCTCCAAGCTTTTAAGTTTCCAAATGACTTCACTACCTGGATTCATTAATATGCGTCCACCGCCTCCTTCAACATTCTTATCAATGGTAAGCCAATTGAAACCTTCAAGGGTGAACGGGATCTAAGACAACAAAACCCCCTATCCCTGACCTATCCCTGACCAAGGTGGCTTAGGTATAAAAAATCTTTATATTTTAAATGTGTTAACTCTCATTTTCTTAGAGGTAATAGTTTTAGAACTTGAAAGCTTCCTCGTAATTGCTTCTCTAGCGTGCCCATATAGAATCGTCATTTCTAATGTCCAATTCAGTAATTTGGAATTGCAAACATTACCCTTTTAGGTTTTAATTATTAAGTATTGAAAAGGGCAATGAAATGGCCCACATCTCAAGAATCATGACGTGGATAGAAATACAAGGTTTGAACACGAACATCAAATTAACTAAATCTATCATAAATCATAATTAGCCTACGAATCCCCGAAAAATGAAAATAAGAAGTCCAAATTCCACCTACAATAATTAACATCATTTCGCTCACTTTTTCTATTAATGTGCAATTGTGCATACGTTCACTTGATTTCCAGGACAAGAATCTTCAGATTTTAGAAGCAAATATTTTCAAAGTGGGACATTATACATGTAGTGTATGTTTCAATTATTCGTCACAAAGCAAAAGACACTGGCAAAGTTGTTTATCCCCTTTTAGATATGTATCTTGTCAGAAAAAAGGCCGTAAAAGTGGTACTAGGATTTTGTTTATAATGGACAGTAAAGATTTTAAGCTTCTCGATTCAAGGTACATTGGTGGCCTAACATAATAACATTCCTTACGCCACCCCAATTAAATATTGTTGAGGTCTTTAAAGTTTTCAGTAAGCAATAACAGTTGGTTAACTGATTTTGGATCAACCGACTCCTTCTATTAAAACCATATAATTAGATATTAACAATTTATTTATATTTAAGTGCATATGTCTATTACCATAACTTTCCATTTATTATTAATACGTATCTCACTCAAATGAAATATTACAATTTACCATATTAATATATATGATATTTATTTGGTTGCCTAAGTTTGGAAAGTAAATACAGAGAAACGGCGTCGTGGCGCCAAATGATTACCCCTAGTGTGATTCTGTTGAAACTTAATGACAAAAATGTTACGGCTCTCACTCAAATTAATCGGAGACCGATACGCGTATAGACTGTAAAGTGTAAACAAAAGAGCTGTGACCTGTCACCTCAGGAAGCAACATAAGTCCACTCATTCCATTTAATAGGCGGCGGCCGCCGGCCCATATCAGCCTCCCACCCCATCACCCATCACCCATACCTTAACCTAACCCCTCAAACAAAATTTAAATAATTCTTTATGAAAGCCACTTGTTTGCTTTTCCCATATTGCGACTATTTATTTTAATTGAAACGTGTTTGGTCGCGTTCATTAAATTGGGGATTTTGTACGACAAATCGATTAGGCGACGAACGTGGCGCATTTGTGGGCAATCTTCTGTCAAACGGGTCCCATAGGGCACCTTCTTTACTCCAACACGCCGACTCGCCGGCGCAATTGTCTGTCCCTATCGGACACGTCGCCCATGGCTTATACGCGCCGTACTTTTTCTTTCTAATTCATAAAGCCTTATTAAACAGAAGTCATTGTTGGTTTAAACCGGCTTCTGTTGTTGTGTCATGTCATGTCCCCCCCCGCAATCTGCTTCCTTCATCATCATATCTTTTTACTATCTTTTCAAATCCAAATAACTTAAACATCACTTTTACGGTGAAGTTATTACTACCATTTATGATCACCCCAAAAAAGGATTATTATGTAACTTCATTCATACAACGACATTTCAACACTTGAATTTCGAAACTAATTAAGCTTTAAATAGTTGTTACAAGACGGCACTTAGTTTGGTACCTATGATGAGAAAACCAAAGCAACAACAATTTTTAAAATAAAGAAGAAGAAGACAATAACCACCAGCGGCTTAAATATTAAACGTCTGAACGCGAGACAATTTAACAACTTGATAGATACCAAGTGAACGATTACGTGTTAACTATTAAACAACTTGATAGGTACCCAGTGAACAATTACGTGTTTAACGGAAAGCCAAAGAACTGGAATAGGACATTAATTTGACCGAAAGCTATTAGTTAATTTCTTGTTAATTAACTGAAGTATGCTTTTTCTTATTACTATTAAAAGGAGGTGAGCCGTGGGGTGGGGGTCAAGTTTAAGTGACGTGATCATTAATGTTCAATAAAGCAATTGCGAAAAGCGAATAAATTTGGGAAAATGCGAAATCTCATGCATAGATATCGTGTACAGGTGACCGGGACCCACCTAAAAAGCGGCAGCCGCGTTTACATAGTTCTTCCTGTTTTGTCTCCATACCACATCCTAACCCTTCTTTTGTCATTCAGTCTTTGTTGTTTTACGTTTAAGATAAAATATAAAAAGGGAACAAAATCGTCTGTTCCGTTTTTCCTATTCCTATTCTGTTCCCTTACACAACATCCACACGTCTATTAATAAATAAATAAGACAAAGTTTAATGAGTGGATATTACACATTGGCACAGGATAGGAACAGAAGAAGAGCAACAGACGATCTCGCCTCTATAAAAAGACATCGCCACTCACTGTGCTCAAGGATCGGACGGCTACGCAACACGTGCAACCATACACGAATCCCTAGAAGTACAGTCAACATGGAATACCCTTTCGGTCTCCTTCCTAGTAATGCGTCCGCCGTTGTTGTCTCCTCACGCGTTTTCGTTTTTTAATATTTTCTTCAAATAAAACCGACTATTTTTTTTATAAAATTTAAAGACACAACGAATTTTGATTTTTGAGACGAGAAGTACAAGCTGTAAAAACTGAAAAGTAATTGTTAAGAGCATTCACTTTCACGAGCGTAATTGTGGGGCAGAAAAAAACGGTTGCATAAAAGTAAAGCAAAGAAATGTAAGGCATAAACATACAATACAATTGTTCGCACCGCCTTTTTTGGTTGTACTGGGCAAAAGCATGATCATGACTGCTGCATTGCAATTTTTGACCGTTTCTTGCACCCAGACGGTGGCTTTCTGTCCCCTTTAACACACCTTTAACAAAACCGTCCGTTTAGTCAAAACTATGGCCGTCATCAATCAAGCAATATAACTTCTTTCAGTGAATGATTAAAAATCTACAAATTTAGTCTTTACACAATATCATTTGATTAGATTTAGAGGTGAGCTTAAGTAAGTGCTTTTATAATTTTGAATTGACCCAATGAGGTTCAATTAGGCATAGCCTTCAACTCACTTGCATAAAAGATGGTCATAGGATAGAATCTCACTCTTGATCAAGTAGCCAAGTTAAGCGAATTGGAGTACTAGAAAGGACTAGCAAGAAAATGTTCACCTTTTTTTTTTTTAATCAAACGAGCAAGCAAAGTGAAGTCAGTGACCAAATTGCTTTCAGTAGCTGCAAAGGCAGCCAAGTTGTTTTCTTTATCTTGATTCTTGCAAATTAGGAAAGCTGGTTAAAGCATCAAATTCTGCTTTAACCAATCATGAAAAATGAAACGTAACCCACGCAAGCCAGCACATTGTTCATCGAGAATCTGCCACGTTTTAGCTAGTCTACGGCGCTAGTTCTATCACCGTCCCTTTCGATTTTAATGGCACAAACTTGGGGAAGGTGCCCCCAACGACAAAACGTGGATGTCTCCCTACCAACGGGACACCACACCACCAGATTTAACAAATCTCGGTCACCTTTTCCGGAGGCCAAAGTTCATTCGCAAAATCGAACACGAAAGTGGTAAAAGCCCAGGACTTGAGACAGTACAAACAAAAACTATTGATGTTAAATCAGTTGATTAGATAACAGTGGGAAATTAGAAAATTTCTCCTCTGCAAAAAAAGAAACATCCTTGTTTAGGTATTCACAATGAGCAGCTTCAACCATGTGATCAACAACCCAAATGGACCACGTTACAAGCCTCACTCACTTCCTTTCGTTTAATCTTTTCATTAAAAACATGTATTTATCTACGCCCTATCTTATTTCCTACTTCAGAAGATAAGACGAAATTAGAATCCGGAAGAACCAAAACATTATTAGAAACGGTTCAAAACTCAAAGGGTTTCTGGTTCCGGAGGGTAGTTGAGATCTAGATCGAGAACTCGCTGCCTAGGCTTGATGACGTCATGATGGTTCAAGTCGACGACGGATGATGAATCGGAATCACTCTGGACCCCACCACCGCCACTACAGAACACAGCTCGATGATGCCGGTGATCAAATATCATCCGTTGATACTGACTCTTCATCAACGGAGCCTGGGAAAAGACACCGCCGACCGTCGTCATCGGTTGAAACGGAAATCTAACGGCGGGTGGAGGAGGTCCGAGGTTAAGATCCAATGGTTGCGACTCGATCATCACGGCCGGCGTCTCTCGACTTGACGACTCAACAGTACTGCTCTGGCTAGGACTTTGGTTGTTCTCATTCTTGTGGTTGCTAATAACAACATTATTAGTCTCCGCCGGAAGTGGGAAATTAGTTTTGGCCTTGGCGCCGCGGAACTCGCGTGCGGCGGTGTCGTAGGCGCGGGCGGCTTCCTCCGCCGTGTCGAATGTGCCCAGCCAGACGCGGCTCTTCTTACCGGGATCTCTGATCTCAGCGGCATACCTCCCCCATGGCCTCTTCCTTACTCCTCTGAAATGCACCTCCTTAACAGCACCGTTACCGCCGCCGTTAGTTTTGAAGGCAGCAGTCGTTTTGTCCCTTGGTGCCATTTGATTCACTTCTTTCCTTGAGCTGCTGCAGGCTGCTTTGTAAGAGGAAACAAAAATGTGGGTGGGGACGTTTGTGAAAGGGCAGCAGTGAGGAGGTGGTTTTATATAGAGAGGTCATGGTGAGATGATAATTAGCAGTCAACGCCGCGTTTGACTGAGAGGGGCTGCTGGCGAGTGGTATTAGATAATTATTACGAGGCGCGTGGGAGTTAGAACAAAATGGTTGAATAAGTTGTCGGCATATTCTGCAATTTCGCCGCGTGACTTGGATCTGTTTTTTTTTTCCTTAATTCCCACGCGCCTCGAACAATTGCGCTCTCTCCTTTTGCAGGCCCGCGGCTTTATCCTTTGAACCGCTCTCCTTACAGTTGGGCAGTAGGAAATCGACACGAGTGTCACTGTCCCATTTGGTGAGTGAGTGCGTGAAATCTCAAATCCTGTCTGAATCTTCATCCCACCGAAACACCTCCTAACCACGTGCATTACACGGCCCGGCTTTCTTACCTTGCATCCCCTTCCTTTTGCCGTCGATCAAAATTGTCATAATTCTGTACTTAATGTTAGATATATACACTTTACCCTTTAAACATTAAAATTGGTAAAAAAAAAAAAACTGCCAGAATTTCAACCATCCGCACTTATTATCTATGAAATACACGTTTTAGTTAGCGCACATATTTTGTGCTTTGAGATCCTTTATTTTTATTGCGTTGTTAAAAATTTCCGAATTATCATCACATAAAATTTATTTTTTTAATTTTTGATATAACGCACCCAAATGTAATAAGGTAAAAATCAATATTTTAAAAACCAAAATAAAAGATAAACTACTAAGGTAAAATATTTAAAGTTTAAAATATTCAATTCATATTAAACAGTCATAAAATCGACTAAAAATTAAGTAAATTTAAAATTTTTAAATATAATCTAAAGAGGTTGTCTCTAACTATCAAAAAATTTGAAATTTAATTTAAAATATTATTAAATAAAAATTAATTGAGTTATCAAAAAATTTGAAATTTAAATTAAATAAAAATTAATTAATTTATTTTAGTTTATAAGAACTTATTACTTTATAAAATTGACCAATTAATTAATAAATTATTCAAATTTTAATAAAAAAGTTATTAAAGTAAATTGAACCGAACAATTTAACGATTTAATATTTTTACGATTAAACCGACCAAATTGATTAGATATTTTAATCACGAGTAAAAATAATGTAGCTTGGTTTTGTAAGTTTATAATCCTTACAACTATTTTTCAAGTTTGATCTACTGATTTTAGTTATAAATGTGTTCTAAAATAGTTAAAAATATTATCGAAAATTTGATCCACTTTGTCTATACATTTTGACAAAATTAACATGTTTATATTTGAATCTTATTTATCGAAATTTAATTTCCTTTTACTGTTATAGTGGTAGATCTTGTAAATATTTGTAAAGTGATAGAGAAAATATTAATTGGGTTATTCCGTTTTCATAATCATATAAAATCAGTTTTTTTAGTTTTGTATATGTATGAATAGATAACATGGAATTTTTTATTTATAGCCATGATTTTATTTTCTTTTTACAAAATATTTTGTTAATACTAGCTTTGTTATTCTAATCACCATGAAGAAAGTATATATTAGGAAACTAATTCAAATTCGTTATCAATTGGCAACTTCTCTGACATTTCTACATGCGTCAACAAAAAAGTGGTACCGATTTTGATACGTTTGTACATGAATGTGTACAATCAATTGCAAGAGCAAATGACAAGGCAACGGCTGCTATCTATGTGAAACTGTTGTATAATCTATACTTAATATGTTTATACATAGAGGCTCGGCAAAGTTGACAGTAATCGGCATGACATATATCGAATGGTTAGAAGGCTGTTGGTTTCTCTTGTACCAGAATGCTAATATTGCAAAATATCTCATTCTTCATTGATGTAAAATAGTGACAAGGCGAGCAAAGATATTTACTTCGTATATATATATCTTAGATTGCAAATTGCGAAAACCCGATAGCCTTAACTTTTGGTTGGCCATCATGCAAAAAACATGTGCGGCTTAGTAATAGATTTGTTACCTCGATCAATGGAAGATATTAATTAGGGCTTCATGCAAGAATGTCGTACACTAAGATTTTATTGGTTTTTGGAGGCATATGTGTTTGATTTCTTTTGTTTTTGGTCCCCTGACAGGGACACTAATTTTAATAACTAAAAATATTTAAGCAGCAGAATCTTTGGAAAAGCTTTTGTCAAATTAGTATCCTATTTGTTTTTGTGATCGATATAAACAGGATTAGATTTGCTGTACCTAATAATATAATTTTTCTGTTTTTAAACGATCCCAATTATTTAATAAATTTATTAAATAGTTAGGATCATTTAAGAACAGGAGGAATTGAGTTATTGGGTACAGCAAATTTAGTGCCAATATAAACACCTCTATTGAATAACTTGTCGTATTGGGAAGCACAATGATTAGAAGAGATGTCTAGAACCTAGAATATAAGATGTAAAATTTCATTCAACCTTTAATTATACTAGCGAAAACAGTAGGCTAAAGAACATAATAAACAAGCATAAGTAATTATAAAAAGAAGAAAAGAAACAGCAAGCAAATGCTTTATATAAGCATTTGTAGGATTAAATGGTCTAATGCTTGTTATCAAATAAAAGAGATAAGCCTCAGCTCTTTATCTGTTGTTGTCCACTGAAAGGCGAAAAGAGAATATTACCAGAAAAGCAAAAGATAACTTTTCTTCCTGAAAAATTAAATAAATTGATAGATAAGGAGGAGGCTGCAAGCTTGAAGCCAACAATTCCAGCTTACTTGGCACAGCTAGCAACAAGGAATAATACAAATACAAACATTACGCTGAGAAGGGATGGCCAAAAGATAACATTGGTGGCTGATAATATTGTAGCTCGATAGATACCAATGGATTAATATGACCCATACACAAATAGGACCACGCATATCGTCTATAATTATTGCTCCTCATGTTTCCATGAACAATCACTCCATAAAACCCAGGCATGGTCATTAATTTAGTGCCAACAAGCATCCAATCTTAAGCTGCAACATCGGTTAAGGAAAAAGATAGTAATCGTGATCTTGATGACCATCATATATGGTAAGTACAAACTAAATTATCTAAGTAACTAATATAAATAATTTGTTAATGAGTAAGAGTAATTTAAATAATATAAAATTTAATGATCATAAAAATTATCAAAATAATAATTATGTAATTAAGTCAATTAAATCTATAGCATTCCTTTAGATTCATTTCTTCTTCTTTACATATTGAAAAAGAAAAGTCTTGGAAATATTGGTACTTACGGTTGCTGTGAAGACTTGGAAAACATTTTATATTTTCATCCTAATAATTTGACTGTTAGTTTTCATTTTCGTATGGTTTTTGCTGAAGTTGATGCAGAGGATTGACTGTTAAAGGTAAGGAAGGAATAGAATCATGGGGCGGGCTCTACATGGACTTGTGTGGCGAGGAAACGTAGGGAGGCGGCCGTCATGTGTTATATATGTTCATTAGCGACAGCATTTATTGATTTGTACATTTATTGTATGTATATAGTATATACAATATCATTGAAACGTGATCCACGTTTCGCGACTATAACAGGTAGTAGTCGTCATTTAAACGAAACCTTATTGCAGCTGTATTTAAAAATGTGATAAGACGGGTGATATGATGGAGCCTAGTATGACGTTGTCTACCGGAGAAGCTGATGATAAATTCCACTCTTCATGCTCCACACATTAATTGCTTTCTTTTCTTTTTTACGAAATGTTGAATTGATCAGCCAACTCTCTCCTTCTTCAGAAAACCCGATAGAGTCATGTGAAACTAGTTCTTTTCTTAGGCTTCTAAATGTGATTTGCTTGAAATATGTACATGGAAGTCCTTGCTACTACTTGTTGGTTCTTAATCTCATTCCAGAAGACAGAGAAGGCAATTCTCAAAGTTTTTTAAAGTCCAAACAAGTTAACTTCGTCTTTAAATAATTTTAGATGGACAAAACTGATAGAAACATAGGAAAGGTGCACTTGTTCAAATGTAAACCTCGACATGCGTTTTAAAGTTGGGAGTAGCCTTTCCTCAGTTTTTCAAAAGTTGGGGAGATCTTCCAATAAGCATTAGCCAAACAAATGTCGAAGATGTGAATCCATTTTGGCTGGTGGAAAGTGAACTCTTTAATTTACTCCTTATTTCTTTTTCGGTTGTAACCCAACAACTCTTTTGGCATGTTTTTAACAATATTGTTTCATTTCCTCGAACTTGAATGATGTACATGTCCAAAACACCACTCTCAAGTAGGCTTAGAAAGCTTCGAATCAGTTAAACAAGCTGGCGGGTTCATTTTATGGTAGGAAGAATTAAATTTTTATCCTTCGTACCTCGTGTGATTTGAATGTAAATCAATGAATTCAACTTTGAAAGGAATATATAGTAGTTAAACGGTTTCACAATTTTAAACATACCAAAAAACCTAAAAACGTTTAATTTTTGTAACAATTAATTTTCCAGAGTCGTGAATTTCCGGTTACTCTGTTGAAACATCTCTCCTTCGTTTTTGGCCTTATTAGGCTATTATTTGCTACAAATGATTTGAGTCTAGAAGGGATGGTTGGTTAAATCTCCAGGGGCGATGTATACAAGTCTCTAGTTTTACATTTAGTCAACTGTGAAGTGCGTCTATGCCAGAATAAACCGCGTTGTTTTAGTTTTAGTTTTAGTTGTCGTTATTTGTTCTCACCAATTACCTTTTCCGGATGAACTCTATAACCATGGTATGATATTAATTCACGAATATGCTCAAGCAGTGTGAAGAGGCGGGCCATTACAAGATCAGCCTTTATAACTATATTTTGCGTTGTTACTGAATACGAAGCAAGCATATCCCAGTTCTTCATATATAAATTATATATGTGTACTAGTAAAAGATACCTGCAAAAATCATGTCATATGATACGTGTAATATTTTGGGACATGTAAGAAAATTCAGGCAAGAATAAGATAAGGGAAGTTGATTTTTTGAACTAAAAGATGCAAATTTCTTTTGTAGTTTTATTTGATTTAGAAAGCACCCTTATAATCTAAAATTACAAAATAAGATGTTATATTACATATTATTAAAGGAAAAGACTTTTCCCCCAATTTTTTGGGTTATTTTACAAAATTTGTTATTAGAATTATGTTAGAGGAGTCATACAGTTCGTTTCACACGTTTAATAGTCTTTTGAGAACATAAATAATTGAATTAAAATGTGTCAAGCATTACAACTACTTAATGAAAAAGCACCATACTTGCTAAACAAAGTTACTAGCTATTATTTGATCAAACAAGGAAGTAATTTATGGAAAATTAATGTTAATTCATCTTCACCACTTGAAATGTATATTACTAGTAGGACTGATTTTTTATATCCCAAACTCAACTCATTGCTATTAGTATGGTCTAATTAAAGGAAGCCTCTAATTGTTAGTAATGAGTAGATTTCATATGAGGTGAATTTGAAGAGTTACCCAGCGCAATTTTATCCTTTTAGTCAAATCATAGAGCAAGTTGCTTATCTGCATATTTTGGTTAAAGACATGCAGTAGATTTCGCTCATTCCATAGCTATATACTATGTAGCTTAATGGATTTTGTATGCCAATTGATCTCTTTGACTTACTGCTCTATCGTGGCAGCTCCACTCAATGATATTTTGCCTTGGGATCATTAAGATTACAAAGTTGAATGATGTTCTTCCATATATAGGAGGAGTAGCAATAATAATTGAAGAAAAGGTGATCCAAAGTTTTATCTTCTTATTTATATGATATACATAACACTATTATGTTGATGAATTTGGTTATCCTGTCTAAAGTAATTAACCTTCTTTTAATTGCAAGCCACAAAATGAATGGTGCTAAGGGATCAGCTTTGATTGAATCACTACAGTCAATTCCAAATAACTTTCAGAGTATAAAATCTAAATAGGGATTTGTAAGATTAGTTGGTGTACATACCTAATGTAGTTTTGTGATCAATAAGTGGAGATCATCGTATTCTATCCAAGTGACTATATGTAACACCCCACTCCCGCAAGACACGTACCCGACATCCTGAGGGATATCCGAGTCCGTGCTGCAAGGGTGGCATGTTATACCACTCAATTATTCAAATTTCATTACAATTTTTTTTTGAAACCACAAACATAAAGTGCGGAAATCGATAATTAAATTGGGCCCACTTTATTTCATAAACATTTCCAATCATAGCAATACAATCATAAAAAAACTCAATAGTCATTTGGGCCCGTTACAAATATAAAATACTTGTCAAAATTTTATTACATTGCCAGAGCCATATACAAACATTTCCGATTTAGAAATTTATTTCAATATAGAAATATTTAAATACACAAGTTATAATAATTGCGGAAGACTTAATTTGATACAAAAATAAAGGAAACACCGAACGCAGACGCCAACTGATCCCGACCTCTACTTTTTACTTGCATGTCGTAGGTATACTCCCGTTTGTTTAATGGGGTATTTTTCAAGCCTGAAAAATAATTACAAATTTTGGGTGAGTTTTGCGAACTCAATTAGGTAACCATCATGGATGATTCACTCAATTTATGAAACACACTATTTCATATAACATGTGATTCACAATTTTGCATAATAGATCATGTATCACACTTTTACTCCAGCATAAGAAATTTCGACATTTCAATCAATCAAACATACTTGATATAAATGCATATGAAATGCTCATGAGACACTTTCCATTTATTAAGTTGTTGTGACCGAGTGCCTGAACTGTCCCGTATCTATTTTAGATACCAGGATCATTAATAACTGTCCCTTATCCGCTTGGGATATACAGAGCTCATTATACATAGTGAGCCTTAGGCACTTAATTACTGTTTGAGCTCGAGGCTCTTTTCACTCGTTGAGCTTTAAGCTCTGATCAGTGGCTACTCTGGTCACAACTGCCATTATTTGATTGTGCATTTATGAATGGAATGCATGTACCACAATCACTCACATTATAAGGCACTTAAGTCTTTACATTCACATTCAAGCATCATTTCAATATACATTTCACATTCACAATCATTGGACCTTCTGTCCGGAATCAACAATCAAACTCATTCATTTCACATTCATTTATCATTCAAAGCAAAATTTAAACAAATAATAATTGAGAGAAATCGTCAAGGTTACTCACAAGTTGCTCCCGAAGCTAATGCCTGGAAGTTCCGGCAACGTCTGGAGGTTGACGTTCCAGTTGCTTCTCTATATCAAACAACATATACACATATATCACAATATGCACAATTATAATTGTTCAATAATGCACGTGGATGAAATGAATTATGTACAATGCATTTTCATAATAATCTCAGGTTTTTATCCATAAATTTTATCACAAAATCAATCTCATATCAAAACTCATCTAAGTATAATTTATACTTAGGTTTATGCCTCACTAAAACCATTAAAATCTCTATTCCTTTCTCATTGACTCACTTCAGATTTTTCAAAGTCACACTTTCGGGCCTACATTTAACATTCAATTGGAAAGCGAAACTGATATAATTTGGTCATAATCTCTACTAAAAAAGTGTTCCTCTATGTCTTATCTTTTCACTGACACCAAAATCACTCAATTTGGTTCAGTAATTTGGAAGATATACCTCTAACATTATCGTGTTGTTCACATTCAAAAATAGTGTACTATATACAACTTCCATCCAACAATTGAACATCTTAGAGAGTGAATAAAAATTATACTTTGGAATATAATTTGTATCCCCATTTATCTATATTATTCCAAATCAAAAATCGTCTCATTTGGAGTCCTATATATCTAGATATAATCAAAATACTGAAGTATGTTCAGTAAAACAACACCAGTTCATACCATTCCAGCAGATTCTCTCACTTTCGTTCAATCAATCTTTTTCAAAACAATTCATAATGTTACAAATGTTTTTGGAGAGGTAGAAAAATGTGTTAGGACTCTATTGGTTCAAGAATCAAGTCATTTAGACATCGGATGAAGAAGTTATAACAAAAAGATCAAAGTATGTTCAGAAAATAACCTCCTTTGGATAAACAAGGAAGTTGCGATCGTGTACATACATGATCGTGACACTCCAGGTGGTCTTATGAAGTCGCGATCGTACACATGCACGACTGCAACATTTCGAGTGGTCCTGCGAAGTCGCGATCGTGCACATGCATGACCGCGACACTCCGGTGGACCTGCGAATCAATCCTTTTTCTTTACCGACATCACAACTTCAATCCTCCATAACTTTTGATCTAGAACTCTAAAATTTACAAACTTTATATCAATGGAAAGCTAAAAGAAAGGTCTACAACTTTCATGCGAACCATTTTATCAAAATCTTCCTAGATTGGTACAGTAAATTCACCGAAGTTTAGATCAAAAATTCAACTCTTTCCTACTATTCAGTCCCAGAATCTCCAGACTTCATTCTCTAAAACCCAACATTTCAAATTTTTATTTTAGTCATTTCAACTCTATTTCACTAAACTCATTCACCATAAATTCATACTACTCCAAAAAAATGCAAATTTAGTCATGAACCATCAAAAGCCAAAAATTCATGTTCAACCTATTCATGCTCTGTCAACTTTCTGCATTTCCAACTTTCATTCTCAATCTCCATGTGTCCTCTCAACTTCCATTTAAACACTCATTCCCATCTTAGACATCATTTTACAACTATTCTTCAACTCAAAAACTATTTTCTTGATCATCTCTAAAGCTTTCACTTACCCACATAAACACACACACACACACACACACACACACACACACACACACACACACACACATATATATATTTGTGTGCGCAGTGATGAAATAGAAAACAAAGCATACCACTTTTTCATTCTTTAATTTTCTACACTTATCCTATACACCATTTTATTGCTATTTCAAACTCCAAAACTCATTTCTACAATATCTGATCACTAATAATCATCAAAACTAGAATAACACTATATTCATATTTTCATCCCATTAACACAGTGTTTATGAATATATACACGTAAACCCCATGTTCATGCAGATGAAAGTGAATTCATCAAATTTATTTCATAAATCCATAACTCTAAAAGATTTTCTCAATATTTACTTGTTAAAGATTCCAAAATATTCAACTCTCCCAAAATCCTAAACTCGAAACAAGAACACGTAATTCACTGTGAACTCTAACCAACTTCTGGTTTTTCATAAGGCAGAAGAAACTCTTAGCAGTGGGGGAAGTGGTGATGGATATGAAAAAGCAAAGTTAACTCTCGGAAGGAGTTTGATGGAAAACTCTGTGTGTTTGAAGAAAATTCGAAGAAGGTGATAGCAAGGAAAGAACTTAGGAAAAATAACAAACCTCTTTTTAACTCTCGGATAACTCAAACTTACTTCTAACAAATTATAAAAGCAACCTAACTAAGTGACACTTGTCACTTTCCTAATACCTAAGCTATAACTTAGTTTCTTTTGAACCTAACTCCCTTAAACTCTCATCTTTACAATCCAACTATCTCCAAACCTTCTTTTGATTTCTTTTTCCTATTTTCTATAATTTTTCCAAAATTTATTCCTAAATTCACAAATCTCACAATTCTACTAACCAATAATATTTTCAACATAATTAAATTAAAAATTCACTAAATTTCCAAAAATCACAACTCAATCCAATTATGCCCGAAATTATTCATGAATGCATGTACAATTATTTCCATGTGTAGAAAAATTCACTATTTATGTGTATCTGTATGGCATATTATGCATGAGCATGAAAAAAATGCTTTTCTAAGCTCTCACTGATTACTCATATTTGCTATTTTAACCTTACCACAGGTAATGGGATGTTACACTATAACTACTTCTAAACACTCCTTGATAGTGAAATTGTGAGGTATAATGCTTCTTAAAGGAACATAAGTATCCAATTATATCAAGAAGGCCACTTTGACGTTAGTTGTCATACTAATTAAAAGAATTAGCTCCATTTCAAACCTTATGCTTAAACTCCATCTTTACATTTTCTTTTAAGGAAATAGACCATGGTCTATGATGAGTTTGATTTAGTCTGAATCTAAAAGCTATCTTCCTTTAAGTAACAAGATACATCCATTTGACTTATAAAACTTGCTTTTCACTTAAAGTATTCCATACTCTTTGCTCATGAGTGCTTTGCTTGTGGTTAAAAAAGATATTATCCCCTATCCTCATTCATCGATCCTATGGTAAGCATATTTTTGGCCATTTATTTTAGCCTTATAGTTCCTTAATATATCTCCTCACTATAGAAAGTTCTACTTGTCAAATATCATATCAATATTTCTTAGAAACATTAGATATGATGATCAATATACGTGAATGTGATGAAGATAAAATGATGAGTTAAGTTCTAAGCTCCTGTTATAGTAGCAACATATTCTTTTTTGAATCATTTCTAGTAATGGTTAAAACTCATTATATATTGGCCTTTTGGAAGAGATTGAAATCCCCAAATATGTAAGTAAGGGCTTTATAGACTTCAGACTTATAAGGGAGGAAAACCAACCTGTATATTCATGTGCATTAAAGGAAAGATATATAAACCTTTTATCCCTATTAATGGAAAGGCTTGAGAGTAATTTAAAGGTTCTTAGGGTAGAGATTATAGCACTTAAGAAGTTAGATTTAGCTCTAGAGAATAAAATTAAGTCATTTACAAAGGATAAACTAATGAGTTTTAATTTCCTACACTTGGAATGGAACTTGAATTGCTTTTCTTAACCAATGATCAACTTAATAAGCCTAATGACCACTTCCATACTTAAAGTGAACAAATAAAATGAAAGTGGATCACCTTGCCTCAGCCCCCTTGAACTTTTTATGAGTGTGGTTGGTTCTCCATTATCAATAACATTGTAAGAGACTGAGGTAATGCATTACTTAATCTATACAATAAAAATTAGAGGAAAACCAAATTCTTTCAGTCTTCAAATTGAAATCCCAATTTATAGATTCAAACGCTTTTTAGAAATCAATTTTGAGTCTATAATTTATAATAATATGCTTTCCATTGTAGTTATTAAAGAGCTCCTGAGCTACATGAGATTGTCTCCTATTTGTCTTCCATTAATGAGTTCTCGTTAATAACCATAAATGTAAGTAGGTAAAATAAGTTTTAATCTATTTGCAATAAGCTTAGAAATTAACTTATAGACAGTGTTGCAACAAGCAATTAACCTACATTCCTTCATTGTTTTTGGAAATTGGACTTTAGGGATAAGATATATGAATGTCTTGTTTATTTCTTTCAACATACTGTTATTGTAGAATAATTTAGTAGGCCATGTTTTTTGAAAGAAGAATGCATTGAGACCATTTAGTATTAGTGCTTTGTAGGGATTAAAGGAAACCAAGGCTTTCTCTATATCATCCTCATTGAATGGCCTTAAGAGGAATTAAACCTCTTATGGAGAGATTTAATCTTTCATGAATAATCTGAATATAAAGGGTTCCTTCAGTTGGGGATCTCGAGGTCTAAGAGAAGAAAGTATGAGCCTCTTAAAGATCTTTTGAGAACCAACAAGAGAGTTTACGTCATTCAACAAAGAAATAATTCTATTATTATTTCTTATTGATAATACTGATTATAAATGAAAGTCAAATTTTTATCTCCTTCTTTTAGCCAAAAAGTTCTAGATCTTTGATACAATAGAGTGCATGATTATTAGTAAGGCTTATACATAACCACTTAGACTTGTTTTTTTTTTCTAGTTGGAGAATGGAATCTATAAGGGATAAATAGAGTTGTGATTGAACTTTGTTTAATCTCTTTAATTCTTCCTTGAGTTTTTAGGTAAATGTTATTGGATTTAAGATAATTGAGAATTTTTTCACTTTATAGGGCTTCTTCATACAAATTCCTTTCACCTCAAGGCTGAGGACTTTTTACATTGCCTCTTCAAAGCCCTCTTGTTGAAAGAGGAAGTTATTAAATTATAATTGTGATATCCTTGAGATATTTACAAAGAAATTTTAGATCATAATTGGTTATGTTCAAAAAATAGTGGATTGTTGAAGCATAATTTACTCTTAAGGAAGGAACTTATCCATTTTTTAATGAATAGGGCTCCATCAATCTTTTTCCTTAAGTACCACCTTTCTTTTTGTTTATTGTTCCTAGTGTAGTAGTTTTCCTCAATTCTTAGATTAGTAACTTAGATAGTTGTCATGTATTCTCTAAAATCCTTTGAATGGTTGATAAGTGTGAATTACATCATGTTTTAGGGCTTAGTTTGATATGTATTTAATGGTTAATTCAATATTTTAGTATGTGTTTAGGTTAGAATTTTTTTAGTCTGTTAATTATTTATGTTTTAAGTGTTTTATGAGTTAGTTCAAGTTTTTAAGCTTAATTATTATGTTTTTAAGGTATCTTGATGTATTTGTTAGTGTTTTAGGGTCAACATCGAAGAACAGAGAAGTTTTGTAGACAATAGGGTTGAAACAACGGCCCACGATCATGGCACAACAGGCCACGATCATGGCCTGCATTAGGCAGATGCACAAACACTTAAAAACTTCAACTTTTAAGGGATTTTTCGGATTCCGTTTTTAGGTTATTTTGTTTCCAAATAAAGAAGGCATGAGACTCTACATAAATTTGATGATCGAGGAAGTAAGCAAAAGAGAGGTGAAAGGGCCATAAAAAGTTAAGAATTGATTTCGGAAAAGTGAAGAAGGACAAAAGAAAATAAATAAATTTAAAATTGGTGAAAAAATTATAGGTCACGATCCTAGCTTGCAATAGGGCAAAAAGGGGGACACACAAATTTCAGACTCATTTTTTACCATTTTAACCTCTATCCACCTGCATATTCATTTATAACTTCACTTTTTCACTCACTTCTATTTTTAATTTGTCTCTCTAAGTTTAGAACCTCCAAACACTCTCACTTCTCTCTACCCAAAATTTCAAACCTCCAATCTCTTTTAACTTCTACCTACTCACAAGCCAGTATATCGTGCATTAAGCAATTAGCAAAGCGATATCAATCATCGGGACGACACCAAGTCTCAGGATGAGGGAGAAGGAACAGGGCAGCAGACTTCAGAGCACCATTCTTAATCTACACAGAGGAGGAAGGTATTCATTTCCAATCCCTCGTTGCTAAAAAAATTGTATTCCTGAAATATTTTAATTTTGATATGCTTGATACGCTAGAACTGTGTGATAAGGTAGTAAACTTAGTAGAAAGAATTCAGTGGGCGAAATTTATACACTTCCAATTTCCTGTTTACCAGGCGCTTACTCTAGAGTTCTTTACTTCCCTTTCCTACGAACTAAGGAACCCTAAAGAAATGTGGTTTAGATTGTAGGGATAAGCTTATAAACTGAACATCGAAATCATATGCGATATGCATGGGTTCCCCAAGTCTTCCATTATTGATCAACACGATGATTTTTGTGCTCGCTATTAGAATGAGCTTACTGGGTTAGAGCAATTCGATGCCAAAAATGCCCACAACAACATTATAAGGACCCATGAGCACTTGTTATTTCATAAATTCATGTGTCAACTAGTTTTTGATAAATCAGAAACCAATAAGTGATCGACCAATGAACTCTTTATGCTATGGTGTATGGATCACAACATTCCAGTGTACACCTCCACACATGTGTTAAACGCTATTGTTGTGATTCTGTATAAGAGGAGCAATAATTTAGGTATGTAGTATTAAGTTTCTACCATAGCTGAGTATTATGGCATAGACTGTAGTGGATTAGCTGTCTATCTCCCAGACTTCCTAAATCATCATCATCTATGACGTGCTGAAATCCTTAAGTCCCATAACATGAAACTTCAAGATATCAGCCAAAAGATGCATATGAAGATAAAGGCTAGTCAGTCGAGTTCGAGTACAGTGTCGCCTTAGCAAGTAAAAGAGGACTCGATTAGTGAATAGTCTTATAAGGAAGAAGAAACAGAAGAACTGAGATGGAAGAAAATGCTTGATACAATCTCTGCGAACACCAAGGTAATTTCTATGCACGTGTCATAAGCAATTTCTTTGTGTTTTCATTTCCTTTCTTGTCTTTTAATTTTCTTCTTATTGCTCCATGAAGACAAGTGAAAATTAATATTTAAAAAATGACCCAAATATCGTGCTTTCAACTCAGTTTAACTTCTTTGCCTCCGAATTATGCCTAAAATCATATGAGTCAAAGTGAGTATCTTGAGCAATTTCATGTGATTAATCAGTAAGTGTTATAGAATAATTTCATAATCAATTAAATACTTATCAATTTCTCTCACACTTAGGCTTTGGCTATCCTTGGGCAAAACATTAAAATTAAGCTCAAAGTGCCAAAAACATTGACTCATTTCCCATATGTTCCAATAATATATATATCATAAGCAAAAATGAATGATTTTAAAAAATCATAGCAAGAACTTAACATTCCAAGCTTTTACTCATGATCAATCAACATTCATCATCTTTAAAAACTAAGCAATCTAATGGTAGACTCGGAAAATGTATTTAACTAAAATATATCTACATGTACACTCAACACCATTCATGATCATGAAAATCCACAACTTTGCATATCATTTCATTTCTCTACCACTAAGGTTCACATGCAAAATCGTGAATCAAAGGACTTTCAATGTTGTAATGTCGGCATAAGTAAGTTGAGATGTATTTGGGTCAAGTAACTCGAAAGTCATTAAAGCTAGTGAAACAAGCAACACTTAATATACTATTAAGTGTCAAAACTAACATTCACTCACAATTGTGTACATTAACTATGATGAGTGCAAAAACAAGTTTCACAACTCAAACTCGAGCTCTCATACACAAACCATATGAAGTATATACTAATCCGAAGGGATCACTCATACAATTGATGACAATACATTGAAACCATAAAGGGTGACCCTTCTAAGCCAACATCTACGTCATATTCAACATACTCAAGTAACCCATTCATTATAAATTTAGGAGGATGCATTAAGTATGAATAACCTTGCAAACCACATATGCACTTCCTCCTTGATACATTTATTTAAACATTTTTTTCTTTTTCTTTTCTTTTCTTTTCTTTTCTTTCTCTTATAAAATTAAAATAAACTACATCAACATGGGAATTTCAATGATAAGGCATAAAATAATATCCCAATATTATAACCAACCCACACATATCCATACCCACACACTTATACTTTTTTCTATCCACAAACTCAACAATCAACAAATGTTCCACTAGCTTTAAGGTTTGGGAAGGACATTTGGCTAGTTTAAAACATGTAATGTGGATAATACATAAAGAAAAGGCAAATAAAGCTTAAGGGGGCCTATTAAAAAGGAAAATCATATAATGGGTAGGCTATTTGGCTAATGTAGTTCGGAAAAGAAAAGAATGCCTAATCATATCCATATTAATGCATGTGATAAAAATGTGATATCGAATATAAATTCAAGGCAAAATCAAGATGTACATGTCATGAAGGTCACATATTATCAAAAAACAATGAGACTGATATGAATGTGTCATTCTAATAAGTCTCAAAATCTCATCGGCTTTGTCTACCGCTAGTTACTACTCCTCTAAAGATAATGCACGTTGACCAATCATAAGAGTAAAAGTACATGCTAAAGTTTCTATGAAATTCTCTAGTCAATTCACACCCTTATCATGATTATATTGTCCTAAAATCAACAGAAAAGAGAAAATGTTTGTTTTGTTGTTTTATTCTTTCTCTTATTTTGATTAAAAACTTAAAACAAGTAAAAAACTAAATTTAAAAACACACATGCATAAGAAAGTAATGTAGAAATGTAAGGGAAAGAAATTTACTTCCCTTGGGTTGCCTCCCAAGAAGTTCCTTTTTTAAGTGTCGTTGACTTAACTCCTTTTTCTCCTCACATGACAATTATGATCTTCTAGTGGCACATACGGTTCCTTCACGTGAGGTTCTTCTGGATAGGGCCTTAGTTGATCATCATTCCCATTTAGTGTCCTCCCTATCTTTAGACTTTTGATCTGTACTGAGTCCATGCTTTCTTTAAAGATATGGAATGCCTCTTCACCTTTTTCTTCCTCGTTTAATTCCTCTAACCAATTAGGTAAAAGTAAAGATTAATTCTCAACAACAAAATGATTCTTACTTACCTCTGAGCTAAAAGATATGTCTTTTTCTACTTCGATTCCTCCTCTGCTTCTTCCACATAAGCAACTCCTTGAGTAATGCTCTCAAATTTCTCAAGCTCTTCATCACTTTGTAAATTTTTTGCACAAAATTCCATTAGGTACACCTTGGGTTGATACGGCTGCTCCTCTTTACTTTGTGGTTTCAGATGATTGATATCTCTCCATCGAGGCAATGCATCTTGTTGGAATTATGGAGTATCCTGTCAGATTTGTAGTACCCCTTATTGAAATAGGTGCTGCATATTCTGTTGAATTTGAAGATTGATAGCAGTCATAATATTAAGCAATTATTCTAGAGATATACTTGAGTCATGTTGGCTCTTCGAATCTTGGAAGCTAAACCAAGATTACCTTTCATCCTGCTAGAATTGTAGGATATTATAATGAAGTTGTTGCATACTCTCTTGAAGCAGCTACATACCTTGTTCAAATTGAAGATGGCCAGCATTACAGGTCTTGATATGGTCGTCCAGAGGTGTACCTGAGTTGTGACAAGAAGCTTATGGTCTACACAGGAATTGTTGTGTGTTCTGCAAACTATCATAAAAGTAATTCTAATGGTTATCCCATCCATAACTAAAGTTAGGTTGGTCATTCCAAACTTAGTTATAGGATTGAGAATAAGAAATACTTCTATCCATGTCAGATTTTTTTCCACAAATACCAAACAAAAAGTGAAAAGATCAAGAAATAAATAAAAAGAAACTAATATGTACAAAACACCATTTAAAATCACAAACAAAAACTTAAAAACCATACTCCCTAGCAACAATGCCAAAATTGATAGTGTATCATAACGTTAATCAAAATAAACTAGACTACTATTGTAGTAGTATTGAGTCTAGGTCGATCCCACAGAGAGAGTATGTAAAGTATATGAAATGAAATTAATCAACATTTACGTTTAGGTTTATGTTTAGGGGGTTTTGGATTTTAAAAATAAGAAAATAAAATAAAGCTAACCTAATGAAAACAAATTAAAGAAAACGTGTAAAAAATGATAAAAGTGGAGAATTCAGTAAAGACCCGATTTTTTAGTTCAATCTCAGTCTATACCCTAATTAAACATATTTCATTAATTTGTTGTTTTCAAACCTCTCATAGCAAGTATTAATCGTGGGTGAATAATTAACCCAAGTTTTCCCTTAGCTAGTGTTTAATGAAGATATGATCGTTAATTAAATCTAACTATAGAATAACCTACGATAAGGTCTCTAGATTCAATTGGGTAGTAGCATTATGAATTAGGAAAATCGACTAATCAAGGTAATAACTACATACGATGTGTCATTTAACCTAAGTTATGTTATTCCTAATGATTACGAATCATTAGTCGCTACACATAAATTTCAAGATAACAATTATGAATTATATCAAAATTCTAGCATGGGTTTTTAGGTAAACAATCCAATGAGCGCATTAAAATCATCTTTTCATAATACCCAATGGGTTCATACACAAATAACCAAAAAATAATGATAATATGATTATAAATACACAAAATCCAAATCAATTAACATAGGATAACATAATCAATTACTAATGAGAGAAAGAAACAACAAAAATAGTGAAATACACTTAAACTGGGTCATTAGTGTCAATGCCACCTACAAATCGACGTCGGGACGTCTAGCCTTTCATGGGTCTCTCTAAAAAAAATGCTTCAGCCCCTATTAAATAATGTCCCATCGAATACTCCCTGTAGCGCCTCCCTCCTTTTTGTCTCTCCCTACCACTACTCTCTATTTATCTAATTAATTTTGGTCCACCCCCACTGTTCACTCATTAAAAACCTACGCTCCCCTATTGAAAACATCTGGGTTTTGTAGAAGTTGTATGTGTTTACGTAGATGGTTGTTTACGTGTTTGCATTTCAGCAAACATTTATGTAAACGTTTGCTTCCTTTCTTCCTCTGTCGTTTCCTACTTCTGTGCTTACATTTTGATGTTGCTTCCCAGTTGTGCGTCGTTGTCTGGTGCTCTGTTGCTGCGTTCCTTCTTGTTTTTCCTACTATTTTTCTTCTTGTTTTAATCCATTTACAAAATGTGTTTTCTCCATACCTGCTTCCACCTTTAATTTCATGTTGGGCCATGCAAAATTATTCAATTTCCATGCATGTGCCGTGAGCAACTTCTTTGTTTTTTCATTTTTTTCTTGTCTTTTATTTTTCTTTTTCTTGCTCCATGAAGACAAGTGAAAATTAATCTTCAAAAAATGTCCCAAATATCATGCTTTAGAATCACTTTAACTTCTTTGCTTCCAAATTGTGCCTAAAATCACATATGAGTCAAAGTGAGTATCTTGATCAATTTCATGTTAGTAATTGCTAAGTATTATAGAATAATTTCGTAATTAATTAAGCACTTATCACTCAGAAGGGGCTTTCATTCTAGAGTGGAATATTGGAGATAACATATTGCTATTACAAGAACTAATAAAAGATTATGCATAAGGAAAGAGAATCAATAGTTGCTTACCGAAAATTGATTTCTTTAAAGCATTTGATACACTCAGCTGGAGCTTCATACATATTTGTGTAGAAGTAATAGATATTCTTACTAAATTTGTGAAGTTGATTACGTCCTGCATTCAAACTGTCTCATTCAGTGTGTTAGTCAATGGGTCACCCTCTAAACCTCTTAAAAATGCAAGGGGAATAAGGCAAAAGACCACCTATCCCCCTACCTTTTCACCATTGTTATGGAGGGGTTACCCAAATTATTAAATAAACTCACTGCTTTAAATGGAAGCTTTAAATTTCACCATAGATGTGAAGGTAATAGGCTTACATATTTAATATTTGTAGATGACCTTGTACTCCTTTGTGGTTAAGAGTCCCATTTTATTAACATAATGCTCTATACTTTTGATATGTTCTACAAGTGGTCGGGATTAAAGATAAACTTTGATAAAAGTAGCTTGTACATGTCTTCAGATGTGAGAAACAAAGCTGAGTTCAATAGAATGACTGATATGAGCTTATTTCCTCTTTTATTTAAATACCTAGAAGTACTTATCACTTCTTCAAGACAAAAATTTGCTGACTGCTTCCCTCTCCTTGAAAAGCTAAAATTCAAGGTTGATGCATGGAAAAACTAACACCTCTTATATGCTACTAGATTGAAACTTATTATCTTTATACTTAGCAGCATATAGTGACACTAGTAAGCTCATATTATGTTGCCTAATAGGGTAAAAAAAGAGATTGACAAAATCTTGGAAGCATTTTTTTAGTTTGGAAAAACTGAAAATGCTAAGAAAGATAAGTTGAAGTGGAGAGAGATCACTAAATTGAAGAAGTAAAATGGTTTAGGAATTATACCAATCTCCATTATGCAAAAGGCTTTGTTGCCCAAGAGACTATGACAGCTCTTTACAGATAGAGGGGTTCTTTGGATAAATTGGGTGCATAAATATCACCTTAGAAACATGAGTTTCTAGCATATCTCAACTTCAGCTCATTACTTATAGATCTTCAATCAATTACTAAAATTAAGAAGAATTTTATATCCCTGCATCAAACATAAGGTGGGGGAAGGGGAAAACACCTAGGTTGGGTATGGTAATTGGTCAGACGTAAGTTTACTTATACATAGACCTGAATTATCTCAACTGAGAAACAAATTTTCTACTAGCTTTAAAGTATCAGATATCATTCTTAATAGACAATGGCATGGAAATTTTAGAGGTTTTTTTGCATTGGTGGAATATCTACTTGACCTCAGTGAAAAAAAATAGTGAAGATACCATATTATAGACCCCAAGCCCTTAGAATAAATTCGTTGATAGTTGTGCATTAGTCTATATTTTTCTAAGTAATTGGTATGTGTTTCTTGCATAATTATTATAGTTTAGGATTTATTTTGCAAGTTTTCATTTAATTTGATTTCCATTGTTATTCTTTTATGTTTGACGTTAATTTAGGGTAAGAATTGACTATGTTTATGTAGGAAGGAAGATGGAGTAACTTGGAGATTGAGCTAGAGATCAAAGACTAGAAGAAAAGAGGAGAATATATGCTACAAATTCCCACGATCGTGGGAATCATGCCAATTCCCACGATCATGGGAATTATAATCTGAGTTATTATACAGAGCTTTGTTAAACTTTAGGTTTCTGGATTATTAAAAGAGAATTAAGCCTCTATGATCAAGGGAGACGAAACCCCCTTCTATAGAAAGAGCCTCCTTAAATGAAGATCACAAGTTTTTAGCTTTGAGGAAGGATTCAAGTCAAAGATTATCATCAAGATTGGGGAAAATAGCACATCAACATTCAAAATTCTAGATTTTGGCAAAAAAGATAAGAAGTTTCTTTTATTCAATTTTTTGTGTTTTTCTTTCTTCTAATCTTTGTAAGATGGATTATTTGTGTGTTGATGATGTTATGGAGACCATGATTGGTTTATTTAATTTTAGGAATTGCTTTTGAACTATTTTGTTAAAACTCCTATTTTATTGAATTGAATGAAAGTGTCTTTGATGATTATTGATTTCATTTCGATCTTCCAACAGATCGAGAGAGTGAGTAAGATTATTTATGTAGGATTATATAAAGAGAGTTGGCAACCTATAGACTTGCAATCATCACGTCAATTGATTAGTTAGAAGAGAGATCTCGGAGAATTCAATTGATCACCTATAGGATAGTTTAATAACTAGTTAAATTGGTGGAGCCATTGGGTAGGTTGAGAGATCGTTTAATTGATTCTAGGTAATTTGATTAGGGACAATTAATTACACTTTGAAAGAAGGTAGTCATTCGAAAATATTAGTTAAGACACAATTCGATTAATAAAATAGGAGGGAGACAAAATAGGGACAAAAAGTAATCTCTAGTCTTTAGATTCTTGAATTCTAATTTTCTGCACTTTGGTATTGTCTATTGCTTTGTGTTAGTCTTTTAATTTTAATTTAATTTTCAAGATTATTTGTATTAATCAATTTCGTTTCTTAAACAAAGTCTGATCTGAAATAAGTGGTGTCTGGACATCAATCCTTGTGGGATCGATATCTGTTTTTTAAGTACAAGTTACGACCTGTAAACTTATGACTTTGAGCATAAGAAGATTAGTTTGTGTTGCATAATTACACTCAACAAGTTTTTGACGTTATTATCGGGGAATGATTGATTAGCATCATGTTTAATTTAGATTACTTTGATTTAAGAATTTTGATATTTTTCTTTTGTAATTACAGGTGTATGAACACAAGGAGCATGCTAAGAATGAAAGAAGTTAGTAAAGATGAATTTATTGATATCAAGAAAACGAAAGAGAGTTGAGAAAGGCAAAGCGTCTAAATTTTTCACAACAAGATATGGCTGAAGAAGGAGAGCAAGGAGGACCGGAGAGGACTCTGATGGATTTCATGAGGTCAGTATTTAGTCCTCAAGGAGTGGCAAGACCAGTGGTTCAAGTGAATAATTCCAAGATAAAGCTGGCCCTCCTCAACATTTTGCAGAAAAGTGTGTAGTTCTATGGGCTATCCAACAAGGATCTGAACGCCTACATTGCCAATTTTTTAGAGATCTGCGACACTTTTTGTTTCAATGGAATGTCCCACGATGCAATAAAGTTAACGTTGTTTTCATTCACGTTGAAAGGTTGGGCTAAAGCATGGTATAACTCACTGAATTTAGGACAATTTACAACTTGGGAGTAACTTGCCCAAGCATTCCTCGCAAAGTACTTTCTGTTGACGAAGATGACAGGGATTATCGAGGACATTACAAATTTTTAGCAGAATAATGGGGAATCTCTCCATAAAGCTTGAGAGAGATTGAAAGAATTACAAAGAACCTGTCCCCATCACAACCTTTTGAGAGAGTTCCTGCTACAGACGTTCTATAATGGAGTGAATCCGAGCACGAGAGGAACAATTAATGCAGCAGCTAGAGCTTCATTAATGAGGAAGACTGTGGAAGCAACTTATGATATTTTGGAGGAGTTGGCAAGTAACGGATGTATGTGGTCAAATGAGAGGAGTAGATAGGGGCAAAAGGAACAAAAAGGTATGACACCTATTGATTATGTTACTGCTTTGTAGGCTTAGATCACAGCTCTTACGAAGCAGCTGAACAATATACAAGGAGCATCCTCTTTTACAATGAAGGCAATGCAAGTGCAAATGTGAGTTGTGTGGGCAGAACAACTACGACTCAGAGGAGTGTTTCCTATTAGGTACCGGTGGTACTAAACAGGTAAGTTACATGGGCCAGTCACAGTGAGGAAATAACCTGTATTCCATTATTTATAATCTGGGATGAAAAAACCATCCAAATTTTTCTTAGAGTAATAACAATACAGGTGGCCAAGCGAGACCATAAGGACCACTGGGATTCTAGTAAGATCGAATTGGAGCGATGGAAAGTAAAATGGACAAGATGATGGAAGTGTTGGGGTCCAAATTGGCAGCTCAAGAGGAGAATCAAAAGAGGATGTTTGCTAGCCAGGAAGAAAGTCAGAAGAGGATGGAAGAAAAATTTGACCAAATCGTGAAGAATCATGCCTCATCGATCCATAACTTCGAGGTTCAGGTAAGTCAAGTTGCTAACACTTTATCTTCGAGAAATGTTGGTAGCCTACCGAACAACACTGAGGTTAACTTGAAGGAAAGAATCATGGCCCTCACTTGGACAGAGAAACATGAAAGTGAATATGAGGAGAAAGACAAAGTTAAGAGAGAAGGACAAAAAGTTTTGGAAGTCCTTCTGAGTGAACTAGTAAGCGAGCTGATTAGGGAACTTCAACTTAGACTTCTATATCAGATTTTTGCTCAGTGGAAGTCATCTTCAAATGGAGCAGCGAGGAATTTTAAAGAGGTTGAGCTAAGTAAGATTATGGATATAACAAATCAACTCCAAACAAAGCTCATGTTAAAGGAACCAGTGAACAAAAAGGTCAATGAACATATATCAAAAGGAAATCCACACATAGCGCAAAACAAAGAAGACCCAGGTGACCTTTTCATTCTATGCAGTATAAATGGGATCGAGATAGCTAGGGCATTTGCAGATTTGGGAGCTAGTATTAACATGATGCCCTACATGTTTAGTAAGGAGCTGAGTTTAGAAGAGCCAGATCCCACTAAGACATTGGTAAAAACGACTGATAGAATAGTGCAGCAGTCGAAGGGATCATCAAGAACGTGTAGATACGGATTGATAAATTTATCTTCCCTATAGATTTCTACATACCAGACATTAAAGAAGATGCAAAAACCTCGATGGTTCCTGGGTGACCATTCCTAGCTACTTCTCGTTTGATAATTAACATGGATGGGGGAGAATTAACACTGAGAGTTGGAAAGGAGAAATTAACTTTCAAGGTTTCCAAGAAAGACTATTGTTCTCCTTTACCCCAAATGGATATCAAGGAATCGGAACCCTAAGGAGGATGGGAAGATATTAAGGACCCTGGAATGTATTCAGGAGGAAATTATTATGTAGGAGAAGGCGTAGGAAGGAAAATAACAAGGAAAGTGGAGTCCATATCGAGGTGGCTCATATACAGAGTTTGAGATCAGCTTCTGCACTGCCATCGTACCACTCATTTGAACTACCTTAAGCAAAAAGGAGAGTTGAGTTATAGACATTAAAAGAAGCGCTGTATGGGAGGCAACCCATGGAATTATATTATCTTTTTATTTATTTTGTTTATGTGTTTATTTGCTTAATTTATTCAATTATGATCGTGCTTAAATTGAGTTTAATTGATGTTTAATTTGGTTTTTGTTTGAATTTTAACATATTTTCTTTTAAAAATTCTTGTTAATAATATTAATTTGATGTGTTTGTAGGTTGTGGGATGATGGAGAACTAATACTAAGTTTGGAAGAAGGTTTAGAAGTGTGAGAATCACCTCATCCCACGATCGTGGGAAATCACTCCATAAATTTTCTGGAGAGAAAACCCACGATCGTGGGAATAAAGGTGATTCCCACAATCGTGGGAAATCTCTTCAGAAACTTTCTGGGGAATTGTGGGAATTTCCACGATCCATCTGCAGGGAAATTTTAGTTTCCCTCCTCTTTCCTCCTTTCCTTCATTTTTCAAAATTTCACTCCTCTCTCTAAGCCAAGAAATTCTCTCCTACTTTAAAAACTCTTCATTTTCCTCTAGATTCTTGGTATCTTCTTCATCTCTTTTCATTAATCTTACATTCCTTTACTCTTTTCATGCATTAATCATTCAAAACACAAGGAGTTTGGTAAGATTTCTCTTCCTCTCTTTCTAAAATTGAATTCACTCATCTCTTTGTCTTATTTTTGCAGATTTTCTTCTTATAATGGCACCAAGGAAGATGATGGCTCGAAAATTGACTGAATCGACCGATGAATTACACCGTGAATTTTTTGGTGAAGGTTAGCCTGACTTAGCGGCAACTTATCATTCTCCATTCCCAATTTATTCGGAAGAAGAAGGTACACATTTCCGAGACCTTAGGGATAAAAAACTAGTCACTCCTAGGTATTTTAATTTTGAATTGTTAGAAACCATAGGAGTGAGATGAAAAATAGAGCGACTAGCTACAAACATAGGTTGGAAAAGGTTTGTTCAGTGTTACGTACGTATTCACCTTATGATGACCATAGGGTTTTTCACTACAGTCCAATATAATCCTAAAATGGATGTTTTTAGGTTTAGGTTATTCGGCACTGTTTATAAATTGGATTATACTGTCATGCATGGTCTTTTCGATTTGCCAAACACTAAAGGTTTAGATGATCCCGATGATTTTTATTTGGATGACTACTGGAAAACTCTAACAGGGGAAGAACATTTTGACTTTTGGAATGCACCGAATTCTCTAATCTGTAGTGCCAAACATTTACTTTTACAAAAATTTATTTGTTTAACTACGTTTAATAATACTAAAAGTAACAAATGCTCAGCCAAAGAAATTTTCTTTTTTTGGTGTATGGATTGAAAAATTAAAATTAACACACCTTTTAGAAATTTTCGATCAATAGTGAGTGTTGTAAATAAAAGGAGTTCATATTTTGGCATGTCTCATAATGTTACTACTTTAGTTTTGTTTTATAACCTTGATGTGGGGGATGTGCTCACAACGCCATTCAATATGTTTGACATATCGTATTTGTTAGATGTGTACTGTAGTGAGGAATAGGAGGGGCACTGATATAGCTGCTTCTTGATCCTCTACATCTAGACTAGTCCCATAGCTAGAGGAGGAAACAACATAGTAGGAACCTAGTGTACCTGTAGGGTTTGATCGATTTCAACAAATCCTCAACCAGGTGGCCTCCAACCAATAGCAAATGACTTCCCAAATCAACAAACTCCGCACCCAAATGTGGCAAGTCTACAAGGAGCAGCGTAGATTAAAGAAGAGGTTCCTCAAATTCTATCAGAGGAACAATTTTGAAGCTTCTTTGCCGACATCGTCTCCACCATCATCTTAATAAGCTTTTCTTACCCTTTTGACTTTTAATTTGTGTCATTTTCTTTTCTTAGGTTTAATGTCATTTTCTTTTGTTCGGTTTGCTATCTTTCTTATTTGATTTGATGTAATTTGCTTGTTTCAATTTTTTTTATTTGGTTTAATTTCTTTTGTTTGGTTTGATGTCATTTTTCCTTACTTGGTGGTTGACTTGTCACATTGATGACAATGTGATCTTTAAGTGTGGGGAGGTGACATTGACTTTCTCAATTGTATTGTTCGCATTTTGTTAAATAGGATGCATGTTTAGGCATATTATATGCTTTATGTCAGTAATGGAACCACATTTGAATCACTCTAAAAGATATTGCCATGAGATTCTGTCATGCTAGTTGGAATTAGATTGAATGCAGGCTTGAACTTGGATTAGGCCATTTGAGTAGAACGTGAACCATATAGAGTGATGAAAAGTAGTTGGTTACATAAGCTTAGTCACAAATTGACATTTGAGCAATAAGGTAGTGTAGAGATGCATAATGAGTTTTCATTTGAGCCAAAGTGAGGATTGAGCCATATGACTCCATCCATAGTCATTCTATTTCTTTGTTGAGTGTTATGACTCCATCATAACTTACTTTGAATCGGTTTGAGTCTACTGGATGTATGCTTAATAGGGATGATTTAGGCCCTTTTTGTGTTAACCCTTGGCTTAAAAGAGCTACCCTTTATATTATCCCTTGCAACCCCAGTTGAACCTTAACCTTTTATTTCTTGAAAACACCTGAAATTTTAAAACCTTAAACCTCATTAACCTACCCATTCACAAGCTTAGTAGAGTGTTAAGTAATACCTTAGTTGGGATCATTGTGAAAATTTTACCGAGATGAGTTGAGTATATTTCTGCCTGTGGATTACAGTGTATATAGTACTATTTTGATTCATAGTTCTTCCATATAATTATAAAAAATAAGAAAAATGAAAAAAGTTGAAAAGAAAAAGGAAAGAAAAGAAAAAGGAAGAACAAGTGAGTAGCTTCAATAAGTGCAGATATTAGTTATATTTGTATATCTCAAAGTTATGTTTTGTTATCCTATTTTATGCACTTTTTGCTTTATGAATGCTTGTGTTAACTTTTTTCCCTCTTTAGCCACCTTAACCCTTACTACATTACAACCCTAAATAAGTCCTTTTGGGCTATTTATGCATGTAATCATTGTAGAGGAGAATTGGTGTATTAGCAAGCCTATGGTAGTGTAGTTTCCTATAGGAAGTTTGAGAGAAACACTAAACATCAAACACTTGAGAGAAATGAGTGAAAACCATGAGGAAGATTCATTTTACATCTTTACTGATCTTTGAGTGATGGTGTCAATTGTTGAGTTTGCTTATGTACACCAATGAAAAAGTAGTCATGATATGTGTATTAACTTGATATTTAAGTTGGCTTAAATTTGAGGGATTGTATTCTTTAATCTTTGTGAAAAATGAAATGATAGAATGGATTGGTTGTATTTATTTTTCTTGAGGATAAGAAAAGATTTAAGTGTGGGGATGTTGATAGTTATGCATTAGTATATGTTTTTCTAAGTAATTGGCATGTGTTTCTTGTATAATTGTTGATTATTGTTGTAGTTTAGGATTTATTTTGTATGTTTTCATTTAGTTTGATTTCCATTGTTGTTCTTTTATATTTGATGATAATTTAAGGTAAGAATTGACTATTTTTATGTAGGAAGGAAGATAGAGCATCTTAGAGATTGAGCTAGAGATCAAAGAGGAGAAGAAAAAAGGAGACTATCTGTTGCAAATTCCCACGATCGTGGGAATTATAATCTGAGTCATTATGTAAGGCTTCATTAAACTTAGGTTTTCTAGACTATTAAAAGAGAATTAAGCCTCCATGATTAAGGGAGACGAAACCCTTCTATAGAAAGAGCCTCCTTGAGTGAAGAACACAAGTTTTTAGCCTTGAGGAAGGATTGAAGTCAAGGATTATCATCGAGATTGGGGAAAATAACACATCAACATCCAAAATTCTAGATTTTGGAAAAGAAGAGAAGAAGTTCTTTTATTCAATTTTCTGTGCTTTTCTTTCTTCTAATCTTTGTAAGATGGATTATTTGTGTGTTGATGATGTTATGGAGACCATAATTGGTTGATTTAGTTTTAGGGATTGCTTTTGAACTATTTTGTTAAACTCTTATTTTATTGAATTGAATGAAAGTGTCTTTGATGATTGTTTATTTCATTTCGATCTTGAAACAAATCAAGAGGTTGAGTAAGATTACTTGTGTAGGATTGTACAACGAGAGTTGGTAACTTATAGACTTGTAATCTTCACATCAATTGATTAGTTAGATGAGACATCTCAAAGAATTCAATTGATCACCCATAGGATAGTTTAATAACTAGTTGAATTGGTGGAGAAATTGGGTTGGTTGAGAAATCATTCAATTGATTCCATTTAATTTGATTAGGGATAATTAATTAGACCTTGAGAGAGGGTAGTTAATACATTAGGAAATCTTAAGTGAGATACAATTCGATTAATAAAATAAAAGGGTGATAAAATAGGGAAAATAGTAATCTCTAGTCTTTAGATTCTTGAATTCTAATTTTTAGCACTTTGGTATTGTTTATTACTTAGTGTTAAGCTGGAAGACTCTATTCACAAGGTCTATGAAGGCTGCAGGGGCATTAGTTAATCCAAAGAGCATAACCAAGAACTCAAAATGCTCATATCATGTTCTGAAATTAGTTTTTGACAGATCAGATTCCTTTATTCTCAATTGATGATAACCTGATCTCAAGTCTATCTTAGAAAAGACTTTTTCTCCTTATAGTTGATCAAACAAGTCATCTATGCGTGAGAGAGGATATCTATTTTTTATGGTGACATGATTAAGCTTCCTGTAGTCCATAGACATCCTCAAGGACCTATCTTTCTTTCTCAAAAAAAGAACCAAAGCTCCCTAAGGCAAAATGCTAGGCCTAATAAAACCTTTATCCAGCAGCTCTTTTAACTACTCTTTAAGCTCCTTTAACTCTACTGGAGCCATTTTATAGGGTGGAATTGATATTAGTGCCATGCCTAGAAGAAGCTCTATGGAGAACTCAATCTCTCTAGGTGGTGGTAGTTTTGGTAGTTCCTTCAGAAAGACATCTGGAAATTCCCTGACCACAGGAATTTTTTCTAATTTTTCTTCATCTACCTTCGTGTCTAATACATATGCTAAGACTACTTCATACCCTTTCTTCATCATTTTCTCCGCTGTTAGAGCTAAAATGATTTTTAGTGGGCTTACCTTCTTGTCTCCCACAAACACCACCCTTTCCCCTTTATCCACTTCAAACTCTACTATCTTCTGTCTGTAGTTCAAATTGGCATTATATTTTTCTAAGCTATCCATGCCTAAAATCACATCTAATCCCTTCATCTCCAATGGCATTAAATCAACCACTAATTTTACCTTACCAATACATATTTCACACTCTTGATAAACATGACTAATAATGACATACTGGCCAATCGAGGTACTAACCATTAAAGGACTATCTAACAGACTCAAATTTCTATCATGGATAATCATACTTGATGAAATAAATGAGTGGGTAGACCATGGATCAATTAAAATGATAATGTTATCATGAAACAATTTAGCCATACCAGTCACAATCTTTGGAGCTTCTTCTGCTTCCTCCCTTGTCATTGCAAATACTCTAGCTGGTGTTTTCCCTTTCAGTTGTCCTAGAGGATTTACTTTCTTGGCTCTGCTAGAACTACCCACTTCGGTTGCAGACTTAATTTCCACATTCTTAACCCTCTTTAAATATTTCATCTGAGTTCCCACCTATCTAGCATACTGTGGACACTCTCTAGCCATATGCCCTTTCTCTCTACAATTAAAGAAAGCTTTAGTCAGTCGATAACACTCCCCTTTATGTAATTTGCCACAATGGTCACGTTTTGGAAAGGATGGCTTATTCCCCTCTCCTCTTCTGCTGCCTCCTACAGTTGAGGCTTGAAGCGAAACAATTCTTGTCGGTTTGGCCCTAATTGAACCACTGCTCCTAACCTTAGACGGTGCAAGGAAAGTCTTGGCACTCCTTCCTAGTATAGGCGCACTACCTCCCTTGCTAAGTTGTTCTCTTCACTTCCTCTTTTTGTTCATGACACTCTTTATGTTTTCCACATTTTCAACCCTTAAAGCAGCCTCTACTAGCTGTTGAAAGTTGCAAAAATTTTACATAACCAATTTTTCTCTTATGGCCAAATGCAATACTGCTTCAAATCTTCGGTACTTAACTACTTTGCTCATCATCAACTCAGTTGCATATCTGGATAATTGTGTAAATTTGCGCTCATATTCAGTCACCGTCATCTCCCTTTGGGTGAGATTTAAATACTCCCTCTACTTTTACTGGATAAATACCTTAGATAGATATTTTTTTATAGGCAGCCTGGAAATTGTTCCATATTAATACTGACGACTTTAACTGGCTCCTTGGTACGCTTTTCCATCAATACAGGGCATCTCCCTGTAGCAATCTTGCAGCATACACAATCTTTTCCTCATCTTCGCAATCCATCTGTTCCAATATTCTTTCTGTCTTCCTTAATCATGTTTCAGCTTCTTTCGGATCAGTAGTTCCATAAAAGTCCATTGGGCTATACTTCCTCATTTTGTCAAATTATCTTCCTTTCTTAGATGGGGCTGGGGTAGCAGTAGTCGGCATCTAGCCCATAGCCATAAAAAAAGCCTGAGCAAAGGCTTGGAACATTCTAGGATCAGAAAGATTAGGCATTTGCTTTGGAGGAAGAGGAGATTCCTGCATTTGTGGTTAAAAGGTCTCGGTTTCCTGCCCTACGATCGCCTCAGTAATCACTGGGGCTCTAGACTCATCAATACCCTCCTCTCTTGTGGAGAGCTAGGTCGAGCAGATCCTTGCATAACTTCTCGTTTTCTTCGACGAGGTGGCATTTTACTCCTTCAACAAAACATTATCATTTAACTTATTTTTCATTTTAATCTTATTTCCTATATGTATGCATGATTTGTATGTCACTCAATGCAATCAATAAACTTAACAGTGCAAACAAGTAATTTAATAATTTAGCAATACAAACATTTTATCACACATCATATATTTCATAGTATAACATATTGTAAGCCTAGGAATCCTTAGAAACCATGGGCTCTGATACCAAACATGTTGACCCCAAATCTTGATTCTTATTTCGCGGTGGCAAGGCACTAAAATTGGGAAACTTTATATATATATATATATATATATAAAACTAACATCAAGATAAAAAGAATTAAGTTCTTAGTGGGAGTAAAAAACTCTAAGGTTTGCCTGAAACAATGCACGCCCGTACATTAAAAAATGCACGACAAAAGAAACAAAAAGTCACATGCACTATGAACAGTAACAGTTTGTCGCGATCGTATGCAATAGGGTTGCACGCACACATCAATTTCAAGTCATCATAACTTTCAATCCCAAAGTTTAAAAATTATAACCTTTATGTCGTTAGAAAGCTAAAAGAAAGAGATACAACTTTTATGGAGACAAATTTGTCTAATTATGCCTAGATCATTAAAGTTTATTCATTAAAGATTTAGAACACATTTTCATCCCCTTTTTTTCTAGCTACTGTCAATATACACCTTACACAATATCACAAGATCTGAATCTAACAATCACGGACTATACACACATAACTCCCAAATTAACCATTTTCTTAAGAATATTTATCCAAAAGGCATTAAACAACTAACAATTTGTTCCCAACATAATTGACACTTAACAGAGAAGAAATTTCTGCACATATACAAAGATAATTTCTTCAACCCTTCTTTCATTCGTTTCTCCATAAGTTAGAGTTTCATCTCCTAAATGTTACAAGGTTTATACATAACTTCAATTATATAATAAGAGTCAACACAGTAGCATAATCCCAAAAAAATACAACATGAATGTATGATTTCAAAGGCTACCTAAGGTATTCGAACTAACTTAGTTACAAAAGATAATAATAATTCTTGGAGTCTGCCAAAGTTGCAAGATTTAATGATCTGCTTGTTCTTCACCTGAAGAGTGGAAAAATAGTGGGGTAAGCTACGAAGCTTAGTGGCTAATATGGTTATAGCCATTAGCTATGAACCGCACACACAACCAAACATATACATAAATTTATATCACATAGAAATATAATAATTGGGTTATACACAGTTCAAGCTCACAGATAACATATAATTACTCAAATTAAATCACTTATTTTTTAATCATCAAAACATAACATTTAGTCATATAGCGTGTTTAAAAAATGAAAACAAAATACAAACATATAATGGCTTGAGAGAATCCCATAGAACGAAATGACGAAATCGAAGTTTACACCATGAACAAAATGAGTCCATATTTTGGAGCTCATATGCCATAAGAGGGTAGTTGGGAGAAGGCTATAGGTCAATGTGCATGTGACGAATGAAATGGTATCTTTCTTTCCCACACAAGCAAATTTTTGATGCTTACATATTTCATATCATATTCATATTTTCATGCAATTTGTGTTTTTCTTCTTCTTATTAATTCCAAAAGTAATAAAGTCTTTCAAAGAAAACATGATATCAATCACAGATTATTTTTCCCACGTTCAAAATGATAAAAGGCAAGCATTTAGGTACACATACAAGCAAATAATTCAGCTCATCAACTTAACAACTATAAACATATTACCCACCTATTTACTTGTAACTTCAAACTTAAGTTCATTCTTCCTCTTGCTCTCACCTTCGATATTCTTGATTCCCTTCAAAAAAATATTTTTCATTCAAATAACATATACAAATTCCAAAAATAAGCTTTATTTAGGCTAGAAGAACTAAGATATAGTTAGAGATCCATAAAGATCTAAGAAAATGAATTTCTTCTCTCTTCATTTTTAACATAAAACCTACTTTCACTAGTTTCTTCTTCTACTGAAGCAAGAAGAAAAGATAAGGAATACCTAAAAATTTTCAGCTGAACCCTTTTTCTTTCTTCTTCTTCCTCCTTGTTCTTTCTTTCCTTCTTCTTCTTTCTATGCTTCGGTTTCTCCTTCTCTTCTTCTAGTTTCTTCTACGAATTTCTCTATTTTTCTTTCTTACTATACACGACTCTCTTCTCTTCTTTTCTTATTTCTTTAAGACAAACTTTTAATCTTCCAAACTTACCCATCCAAATTTTATCTAATTCCTACTAACTCCTTACTTTATTTTAGCATTTCCGTTTAATACATGCAAGCACATATACTAACTCCAAAAATTTTCTAATCCAAGAATTCAAAATCTTGGTTCATACTTGCTAATTTATTAAAATAAATTCTAAGAAAAATTCAGGGTCCAACAGTATTGGATTAAAAGCTAGGTGAAAGCTTATTAATTGAAATCATTGTATTGTTGTAGGATTTTCTACTAATGTTACTACAAATTCATTAGATTCTAAAAAAAATCTTTCTAATTACTTGTGAAACCATCTGCCATGTCTGTTTTGTATGTAGCTTTAAGATTGGGAGAACTAATAGGGAGTTGTGTAGGGGAGTTACTATAATTTACTATTTTAGAAGTAACATTTGTGTAAGATATTGTTTAAAAGGAAATACTACTAAGTATAATATTATGATGATCAATAAAGTAATAAGGATCTTTAACGATGTTGGAAACTTCCTTAAAGGTATAGGGAGGCAGAAGGTGAGGTGTCTAAAGAAGTTACTATTTATTATTTGTTAGCTAGAGTCATGGGTAGTAGTTTCAATGATCTCTTCCAATACTTACACCTATCTTTGGAGAGAAAATCTATAATGGATGATTGCATTAGCTTTTAGTAATTTCACTTGATTAATCTCCTCCCCATAATCTACTATTATTTTTTATTGAAATTGATTTAGTTTGTAAGGGTAGTATACATTGACTGTATCCTCATATAGTTTATCCTTTTATCCAATATTAATAAGGGAATGATCTTAGTAAGTATGTGATAAGTATAAATAAGGACACATACCCTGGTATAATTGATTATTTTTATTAACAGATGTTGCATCATCAAGGCATATTAGATTACCCATACAACTAGCAAAGTATCTGAGCATGCTAGTTTCCTAATATTTATGAGGGATATTTTAAATGTTTAACTTAATTGAAATCTACTTCAGTTTAAGATTCTAGAGCTATAGTCTTGGTTTCCACTTTTTTTATGATCAAACTTTTACTATTAAGATACCAAAGCCCTACTTCCATAATCTTTAAAACTTGGGATGGAGTTCCAAATTTAAAGCGGAATGAATAGTCTTCATTTACTAAAACCTCTTGTAGACCATGCTGTTCTAGTTTATTGTGTCTAAAGAATTCATCACTGAAATTGATGGTCTTTTTTATGTCGGACTAAGTTTTTAAAGTCTAGGCTATCCTACTTGCAAGTATAAGAGGTAATTGTAGTCGAATACCTTAGGTCGTCTCTCAAAGAGGTGAAATTGGTTCACTTAAATTAACTTTGAATAAAAATAAAAATAAAAACAAAAGCAATCCTAAACACTATATTCCAACTTGTTGAGTAAAAGGCTCTAAAGAAATTAAGCAATTAGATTAAAAAGTAAACTGATTTAACTGGAAGCAAAGAATGATTTGATAAATCAATTTGGTGAACTTTTGAGAAATTAACTTCACTGATTTAATCTCCTATACATGACTAAGGCGAATTAATTAGAAAATTGTCTTTCTAAAATTAACAATTGGGTTCTAAAATTAATTCAAATAGTAAACTAAATATAACTTTTGTATTCGACAAGCTTATCATCCAAATTAATTATGTAAACCTAACTAATAATTACTCACTTAAGTTAATACATTTCTAATTCATAGCATAAGCATCTATAATTTCTCGTTCTAATATTAAACTTCTTCTCTTGATTCTTCGTTTAATATCAAAATGATGCAAAAGTTGGCCAAACTATCACATCCAATAAGTTCAAAAACCACAGAAAATATCAAGACAATAAAATGGTAAGTAAATCATGCCTAGTCGACTAAATTAGCTTCATTAATTCCTAAGAATAAGTAATTAACCTATAATGAAATAAAAATAGTTTATTATGCTCAAAAGCTTCAATCCCATGTTCAATAGTAAACAAAGAAATATCAAAGTGATAAAAGAGTAAACAAATAGAAGATTGATTATCAAAGTGATAATAGAGGGAATAAGTCCAAAGATGAAATAAGTTCAACAACAGCAGCAGTAAATGAAAAAAGAATGAATAAACAAAATGAAGAATTTTAGATGAGCAAGTTGGCGGTGAATCTACTACCAAGCTCAAGTTATCTAGTGTCAGCTATCTCCTTCTAACTCTGCTCTATTCTCACCTAGAAGAATGGTTGCTCACAACGATTGGGCTTTATCTTCAGCTCTCATTATCTTCCTTTACTCTATTCTTACCACCTCTTTGCTGTTTTCTCTTCTTTTTCTCCACATCCAGCTTTTAACCCTTTTTTCAACCTCTTTTTCTTTCTATAAACGTTCTCTTTATAGAGAGGGTCTAAGTTTGGGTTTTTTTTTGATCTGCCATCATCTATATGTGTGACAAGCGTGATATTAAATTCTGTGTAAGAGAATGTGCACAGGCATGATAGAATATGTCACGACTGTGAGTAACATTGTCACATCCATGAAAATGGGAGTTATGAGCGTGACTCCCTTGTCAAGCCCATGACAAAGAGAGTTATGGGTATGACTGTCTTGTCACGCCACTTCTTTGTTTTGCTACCACATTAGCATAAAAACAACATATCCTCATTTCATTCAAATTTGGATTAAAACATAGGATTTTGTAACCAAAAATCAAAATATAAATGCTTGCAAAATCAATAAAAATTAATCATAACAAGTAGTCTACACTTAAACTATACTTGTCCTTAAGAAAAATTAAGAAAATTAAACTATACAAGGAACAACAACAAAAACAACAGTTTTTCCAAATAATAGTCAAAGATATCAACAATCATTTCAATAAACACAACTTGACAATTTGAAACTCATAATACTCTATGAACAAGCTATTCTCCACATACTTATCCAAAATTAACAAGTACTTCAATTCAAAGAACCATTAATAAGTGTGATAGACACTCACTCCACTCTGCATCCTCTCAAGCATTAAGGGTAGGATGTAATAACTCATCATTCATTTCATGTAGGGCCTCTACCATAAGCTTGCTTACTAATGCAATCTCTACCACTCATATCAAACACAAACATCAATATGAAGGTCTTCATTTTGATTGTAATGGGGTCGGGCTAAGGGTAAGGAAAAAAAGGAAAATCACAATTTAAGACCACAGAACTAATTGAGTATTTAAAATAATACAGCAATGGAGCATAAAACACTAAATTCTTTCCTTTCAATTAACAAAATTAGTACTCCCCCTTCGTTTTTTATATCTCTCCTATTTCTTTTCTTTTTCTGATTATATTCTCTTCCCTCATTTTCTTTTTTATTTCTTTATCTTTTATATATTTTTTTTAGACAAGGAGATTAAATTTAGAGGAGGAAAAATGTATAGGAGAGACAAAAGTTATTACAGCCGTACCCATTCCTAACTCAATAGACAACTATATGATATGATTCCTCCACTCTTATTCAAACAATTATTCTCTAAACCCACTCATACAATTTTAAATGTTCAACTCGCCCTTATGGTAGGTATATTGAAGAGGATAAATAATCAAAGTTAAGGCTCAAATTTTGGGTTTAAAGAAAAAAAGGGTTTCATGTTAAGCTCAAAGGAGGTTTTCTAAGGGTAAAATTATGGTGGCTTTTTAAAAAAAAAAGGATAAATCCTAATTACCTTCATCATTTCAATGTTTGTATAAGATTATATGATCTTAATAAGTATCTGCAAGCTAGTTCAAGAGTTCCTTAATCATGAAAGATCATTCTCAACAAAGAACACTTAATTTTGGTGTTTAATATTTCAAAGAAGCTCAAAATCTCACCAAAGAAATTGTCATTCATCCATCACAAGTTTAATATCCTTTAAATGAAAATTCAAGTCAATCAGCCTACAAAAATTAATATCCCAGTCAAGTTTACTTCATAATAGTGAATCTCTAAGTATTAAATGGGAAAAAAACACAACAAAATTGTTTTTGAAATAACTTATACTCCCCCACCCTCGACCTCCACTTAAATATCACATTGTCCCCAATATGATAAGAAAATAGAAGAGGGATCTAAGAAGCAAACAATTCAAACAAGGATAAAATTAAAACTAAGAGAAATTAAAACCAATAAGTCATAAAAAGAAAAAAAGGATATAAATACAGTATTAAGGTTGGGGGTGGTGGCTCTAAGAAATTGCCAAACTCTCCCTCAGTTGCATCGTTTAGCAATTGGCAATACTTTTCAATTTCTTTAACCAATTCTAGCTCCTTTTTTTCTTCTTCCTATAAAGCAAAGTCAAGATTTGTAGCAATTATTTGATAAACAAGAGAACATTCTTCAAAAACAATAGTAGTAGGAATAGGTTTAACATTAAAGATTGAAAATTCTATTATCTCTCCCACAACAATTGTAGTTAGTTTTTCATTCTTCACATCATTAAAGGTATTATTAGTGGCCATAAAAGACCTCCCTAGGAGTATAGTGTGCTCCTTTATTCCTTTTGGATAACAGATTGACCTATCAGTTAATTGTAAACACGTGTAACGTCTTAACTGTCTTAGATCCAAATTCTCATAAATATAATGGGACATAAGGTTTATACTTTCTCCATGGTCAAATATAACCTTAACCTGATTATCATTACCCGTTGATACTTTCATGATGAAACTCCCAGGATCTTTCAATTTGGGGGGTAACTACTGTAGAAGAACTGCACTTGCTACTTCTGAAACTATCATCTTCTCATTTGGGTCAAAGTTTCACTTGGTGCTTAGTTCCTTAAAGAGCTTTATGTAAGCTGGAATGTTCTTGATCACATCTAACAAAGGAAGATTAATATTAACTTTAGAAAGCATGTTATATAGATAAGAAAATTACTGATCTTTTTTTGAGTCCTTAAGGTTGTTTAGATATGGAATTGATGGTTTACAAGGATCGGTCACATTATATAGTCTTGTTCCTTTATTACCTTTGGTTGTATGCCCAATTTTTCAACCTTTTTAAATGTGACTTGAAAAGTTGTGCCTATTGCTTAGCTCATTTTGCTCCTCTTTTTCCTTAATAAGGCTCCTCTTTTTGATTACCTACATCATACAAGTTAGAAAGAAACTCAACATGATTATCAATCACCTTACCAATTCTTAGAATAGTAACTACCTTGGCTTGTTTAGATTGACTAGGAAACCTTCCCTTTTGATTGTTTTGCATTTGAATAGTGAGTTGCCGTACTTGAATCTCAATTCTCTTTATAGAAGCTTCCAAGGAGTCGACTCTCTTATTGTTTGTTTTTTGATCCTAAGTTATTGCCTGAATAAACTCATCCAGGCTTTCCTCCAAAGAAGGATTCCTTAGTAGGTTCTCATATGAGGATTGCCTTTGGAATTGTTTTTGCTTCTGAAAATTTTGATATTATGGTTAGGGTTGCACTGGTGGATTGTTGGTGTTTTAAGCAAAATAGGATAGTTTTTCCAACTAGGGTTGTAAGTATTCAAATATGGATCATTTTGCACCCTTTGTTGAAAACCATTAAGTGAGTTCACTTATTATTCCTTATCTGTAAAAGATTCGAAAGAGTACAAACATTAGCTCCATGACTGTAACATCCCGTTTCCATATAACGGATCAGACCAGGGAAACGGGTATAGGAGAGACCAATTAAAGAAAGTAGGACAACACATCTCATGCTCATGCATTTGTGAATAGTGAGTATTGCACATGAAAAATTTATTGTACATGCATTCATGACATTTTCCCGATATAAGTGTGAATAAATGGGAAATTTTGCAAAATATGTTTTGTGTGTGTAAAATTGAATTGGAGAGGGTCATAGTGA
>JANQBM010000002.1:34526891-34539935 GCA_025594535.1 Erythroxylum domingense
TTAATCAAAATTTCTATTTCAGCAAATTAAATGTATACTATAAATTTATAATTATTAAAATTACACATTAACCATAAGTTAAATATAATGACAATATATATTATATATTTTAAAAAATTAAGTAACACATTTACTGACGAAAAGAAATGTCCGTTGATAAATACATAACCAGTTACCGACGGTCCACGAGTTCTTCTTCGGTAACGATAGAAGGAATTACCAATAGAAACCCATATTTGTCGGTAAAGCTTTTAGCAAATATATCGACGGTAAGTTTTTTACCATTGGTAAATATTCCGATGGAACAAAACATCCATCGCTAAATGATACCGACGATCAAGCATAGAGTAAACTTTCGGTATATTTACTAACGGTAAGATAATATTCTGATGGTAAATTTATCGACGATAACAAATGTACCATCAGTAATTTTACCGACATAATATGCTTTAACTGTCAGTAAATATTTGTTACGACCAATTCTACGACGCTTTCGTCTGTCGGAAAATTCCGTCGATGATATTTATTACCGATGGAATGATTTTGTTTTCCGTCGGTAATTTCTGTCACAAAAAGGCATTTTCCTTGTAGTGAGAAATACCTTTATTAATATATACTTGTTTGTGAACTTTTCAAATAGTAAATCTTTATCTAGAAATTCCTTACCTTTTAAACATTCCCCCATATTGATCCAAGGTATGTTTGAGGAATGTAAAAAGAAAACCCCCTTCAAGTTTAACAACTTCCTAGCTAGGATAAAGGACTTTGATGAGGCTATTCCAAAAGGTGTTTACCAAATAATGATAAAAGCTTATATGCGTGTAAAGAAGCTAGAGATGATCAAGTAAGAACTCAAATAACTTATACTAGAAGAGGATCTGATAGTAAAAAGCTGGCTTTAGGGATCAAGCTTAAGATAAAGTTTATTTAGACTACTACTTACCAAAAGCTTAGAGATACAAAGTTGGTTGAGGAATATAAATTAGTTTTAAGGGAGTATATCATGATGCTAAAGAACCACAACTCACTCTTTTTAGGATCTATACGAAATTTTAACATAATTAGGTATTGGAGGAAATTTTGCAAAAAATTTTGCTTCGCAAAGAGGTAAGATAGAGTGACAACTTTTAAATAACATGATCTCAAAGAGTAGGCCTATAATTTCTTTCTCTAAGTATTACTACTAGTACCAAGTCCTGCATATAACAATTATACTCCTTTATGGTTAACCAATTTTGGTTTGAAAAGTTGGAACTCTTAAATAACTAATTCATAGCTTTAGATGTAGAGAAGGTAATCTTTGAACTTGGTACAATAAAAACCCCTTGCCCTGATGATCTTAGTGCATTCTTTTATGAAAAAAGTATGGACAAAGATTAAAGTAATGGTTACAAAGGCTATTTGGTTCTTGGAGAAGCATAAAATGTTAAAGGAGACCAACAAGACATTCATATTTTGGGTCTTTATAAAATGTTTAAAATTCTTATACAAAGTCATCTCCAAGCTTTAGGCCACTAAAATGAGGAAAGTGCTCAAATCTATGATCAGTAACACATAAGGAGCGTTATTATAAAAGAAGAACATTAGATAAAATATGATGATAGCACAAAAGTTGTTCGAAGGTTACATAAGAATGAGAGCCCCTAAAAATTATGCTCTAAAAGTTAATTTCCATATAACATATGACATTATTAGCTAATTGTTAGATTAGTTCGGGTTTTTTGTGAAATTTAGAATATGTAAAAGGTTACATATTATAACCATCTCCTTTAGTGTCTTAATAAATTATGAGCCACCTAACCTATTCAATGAAGGTCAAGGCTTGAGGTAAGGGGCCCCATTATCCCCATATATATTCATTGCATATATGGAGGCTATGAATAGGCAAATTAAACACAATGTAAAGGCTGATTTCGAATTCAATTATCATAGTTAATTCAAGAAATTGGGTTTGTTTAATCTAAAGCTTGATGATGACTTACTCATATTCTCTAATGCTGATAAAAGAGTAATTAGAATCCTTATCAAATTCTTTATCACCATTAAAGATATGTCTGGTCTAAGCATATGATTGAAAGACTATCAACTATCTCAAGTTTATAGGTCAGGAAATTTCCTTTCACTTATTTAGGAATCCCACTCTCTATAAAGAAACTACAATTCAGGGAATGACAACCCCTTATTAAGAGGATCCAAAAGAAATAGGTAGATAGTGCAATAAAGACTTATCACAAGCTAGTAAATTAATGCTAATCAAGTATATCCTTAGTTCCCTCCATATCTACTAGACTTTACACATGTTTTTAGCCAAAGGTTGATAAATTCTTTAGAAAAATTAATAAGGAACTTTTTGTGCAGAGGTAGGGACAATAGGAGAACTATGTTAAAGGTGAAATGGCGTGATGTTTGTAAGCCTAAGTGTGAAGGTGGTCTAGGAATATATATATAATTTTATATAATGAAGTATTAATAAGGAAGAGATTATAGAGGCTACTAATAATTAAAAACCCATTGTAAATGAAATTGATAAATTCATATTTCCTAAAGGGTAAAAGTGTTTAGGAACTAACAAACAAACCTTCCTTCTCTTGAGGACTTTCTCAGCTAATGAAAGTGAAAACAAAGTTAGTGAGTAATATTAAATTCCAGATAGGAAATGGGGAAACAAGAACATTATTCTTTGATAACTAGAACAATCTAAGCCCTATACACCAGTCTCAACTATTCCTATACATGAGGAATCTCTTCCCTTTGAATGCTAAGTTAAGGTACTGGTACATGTTAACTGATGTTACCATATCCTTGATGACTTGGAGCATATACTACCTAGCTACTACCCCAATACGGAAAGAGAGGACTGGTAATGTTGTCACCTGCAACCAAATAATACCAACTCTAATAATAATATATATAGCTAGTGAAGAGTTGAGATCATTCCCACGAGGAATATATTAGTAAGTGTTTTATAAGTTAAACTAAAACAATTTAGGGGGGTTTAAATAATGTGATTCTAAGGAATTAAAATTGATTAAAATTAAAATAAACAGAAATAATCAAATCTGGAAAATTAATGTACAAACGTTGGTTTTGGGTCACCTACATTATCAAACTAGTGTGGATCATCGATACAAATTTAAATTAAATCCATTAAAAAATACTAATTGAATGGTGTTGTTTCTTAGGATTAAATGATTAAAAACATATATTCTAATCACTCTTATAAACCAACAACTTAGATATGATCTTAAGTTTAATTAATTAATAACTTTAAGAACTAAGAGAATCAATGAGCATGACAATACACATATGATATGTATTTATCTAGATAAATTTCTTTCTTATAATTTCCAATTCCTAATATAAAAGATGGTAATTCTATTTGCCACTTTTGATTAGCAAAACCGAACATCAAATCCTACTAATCTACCTGTAAATTAAATCAATCAATTCCTAGTTGCACACCCTATAGATCAATCAATTCAATTATAAAAAGTAATGTGAAAGACACTTAATATTAATCAATGAAATAAACTTTATTCAAAAAATCTCACACATACTAGATGATAACGTGGGTTTCTTTTAACCAAGAAAAAAGATTTAGCTACTCATAATAGTGATGAAACTGGACAGAAGAATAACAGAACGTTTGGTCTTCATATCTGCCTTTTTTTTATGAAAAATGAAAAAAAACTCTCTAAAAGAAAACAAGAATGTGAAAGATAAGTTATCAGGGGGGCCGCCCTCCCTTTTTAAAGTTATTTGATCAGATACACTCCCCCATGAAATCAGGTAGCAGATCCCCACATAAGGAAAATAACTTAATTCCCAAAATAATTAGAATCCTAAGTCTATCGATTCTCCTTTCAAATCAGACTCTGGTGAAAAACTTTTTCTTTACACGTGCCTACGCTTAGTTAAAAACCTTTCTGCCAGCTGGAAATTCAAATTGCCTTTGCTTTTCTTGCATCTTTTTATTCAAATTCAACTCCAATGTGTTCAATATCACCTAATAACAATTAAAAAACAAGTCCATTAATTTTAAATAAAATTTTTACACATTAAAGAGATTTATATCCAAAGTTAGCCTAAAAATAATAACTTATCAAATTCTCCCATACCAATCTTTTTCTCATCCTCGACAAACTACATTTGCAATCAATTGGAAAACTATTCAACTTTCTTTATTCCAAGTTTCACAACAATAATTAGTACACTTCAAGAGTTAAACATTTTTTAATCAATTAATAACCCAGAGTTAGTCATTCAAGTAAATATAAACAAAGTCAATCTAAGGCAATCATATTTCAAAAACTAGCACATAATTATAGCAAACTCTCATATATCGGATTTTGCTTAAAGTGTTTATTAGTTCAGTATTTCACTCAATTTTTTTTAATGCAAATATTCTACCACATGCTTGCTTTTTCACTAACTTTTCACCACTTGAAATATAAGCATGCCCAAATCAAAAGGGCTTTATTCAAGGTTGTATTAAACTATAGGTAAAGGTAAGGATTGATAAACGAAAAAGGCAAAAATTATAAACATTAGCAAAGAATCCAACCACTTATGGAGACATAAATTCAATCAAAAAGGATTCAGCAAAGTCATTCTGTATAGAGAGATTGCACTCCATAATTTGTTTTTCACTATAGTTTTTTTAATAATGAAATATACTGATATTTAAGATCAGGAGACAGTAGTATAACACATAATTCAAATCTCAATCTCTTCAATTTCCTTTCTTCTTTTTCTTTTCCTTTCTTTCCATATTTCTCCATAATAAGTTTTGACATAAATTGTGGTTAGAATGACTACTTAAATTTATGATGGGTGAAGATATTAAAGATTTTAGTTGTTTATTATGGGTTTATTAAGAACAAGGGTTCGACTCAAAAGGTTTAACAAAGAATATTGAATTGGGTTGGCCTTTTAAGCTAAAGGTTTAAAATAAAGAGGGCATTTTTCATTTTTATGCATGAATGTATAAATGTGATCTTAAGTCAGTTCCAAGCAAGATCTAAAGAAAAATTCACCTTAGAAGATAATCACAATTCAAAGAAATACAAATATGATAAAGTGTTTCATTCTTTTAGGCCCAAAAACTCACAAGTTAATGCAGTTCACCACAATTATACACCATATTTAATCATATGATTATCAAACCTTGACTAAGTGTATAAACTTGTATTTCTTAACTAAGTGGCATATATTGTCTAAAAAATAAAATTTAAGTATAGTGCACATATATTGTCAAGGTATGTGCACTAATTAAGTCAGTAAAAATGGAAGTGTAGAAAGTGTCAAAGTTGGCTAATCAATTGCAAACAAGTCAATAAACATTGAAAAATTTTCAACAAAGATTCCTCAATATCAATTCTATGGAACTTACCCCACCACCACACTTAATCCATACATTGTCCCCAATGTAATCATAGAAAGTAAAAGAAGCTAAAATAGAAAAGAGAAGAGGAAAGAAAGCTTCTCTATAAGTTGATCGCCCAAGTCATGGGATTAGTGGGTAAAGAGGTTGGAATCCTTCGTGTGCCCAATATACTGTAAAATTTTGCTCCATTCGGTGCATCTGGCATTCAATTCAAGCCAGATGAGCATCCAAGTTGGCCTAAGGAGGTTGGTTACTACTTGGTGTAGGTGGGATAACCTGACTCTTTGTGGTTAGATGTGGGTTGGAAGTGATAGCTAGGCTCAGATAAGTAAAGGATAACTACCCATGACTCATTTTAACGATGCCTATCCTACACAAACATTCCAAATTCAAAGGTTTTATGGCATAAGCCACAAGCATGTCAATATTTTCAGTATCCAATAATTATAAATTAATCGCCAATTGAGTGATACATGACCCTAATATTAATGGTTTGGATATCTTGTTTAACATTGATTGAAATTGAGACAGAAACCAAAAACCCAAATTAACAGGAATTTGTTTATTTATAGACTATAAAAAATAAAATTCAATCAAAGAAAGTGTACTAGCAAAATCCTGTCACCCTGAAAAAGTATACGCTAAGAGTCAATGTATGATTTTGAAAGCAGGATTTTTTAAATATGAACTCTTAGATGCACTGGCATTATATGGTTGAGGATCGATGACCATTGAGTCCACAGTTCAAAGCATTAAAATCAATATGATAATCGCAATTGAAACTTACAAATGGTTCATTCTTGATGTCATCGGCTGATATAAAACCCATAGCAATATTAAATTTAGTAATAGATAATGCAGATTCGTCATAGGAATTAAATTGAAAGGTGCTGTAAAATTCTTGTGTTAACTTAATATAAGCAAGATAGTCAACTTTAACAAATTTATTCCAAAAAATTTGCCTAACTAATTGCTCAAAGGAATTACGAATTTATAAAGCATCAAGAGTATCATTCAGAGCATACTTACATGGGTAAATTTTATGTTATCTCAACTATTGAAATCTCTAATTGTCCTCTGGCAGTGGAAAAGAAGTGAAACCCCTACTTCGTGAGTTCCATTGAATTCTCTTTTTGAATTGCTTACCTTTTTGGGTTCAATTTTGAGTTGTAAGACCATAGGTCGGTTTGGTAATGGGAGGAATGGGGGGAATCATCATCGCAACTATGGTACCCGATGGAGGTTGTGTGTTAACCAATGTAGGGATGGGTGAAGCTAACTGGCATAAGTCGTTCTTCTTGGGAGGCATGGTCCTAAGCTCTTACATACCTGAAATCACTAAAATAAAATTTACACTGGTAGGTGGCATCCTTTACGATGGTAAGAAGGGTAAAATTTTTGGGGGTTGTCGTGGGAATGGTATGGGTGTTGGTTGAATTTGCTATGGGTGGATGAGATTTTTTTATGTCAATAATTAAAATAAAATTGAAAATATTGACAAGTGAAAATACTAAAAGGAATGGAATAAAATTGAAAGCTAAAAAAAATAAAAAACTAGAAAATAGAAATAAAATTGAACATGAAAATTTTTTTTGGGTTACTCCCAAATGCACTTCTTTTAACTTGTTAGCTGGACGTGTTCATCGACTTAATTGATCAGAGATAGATTGGGGCTGCTAGCTCCATCTCTTCCATATTCTTGACTGAATAATTGTCATTGTATGGTTTCAAGCGATGTCTGTTAACTTTAAACACCTCGGGAGTGTCTAAACTTTGAATTTTTACCGCACTATGAGAAAATACATTAGTAACAATAAATGGTCCAAGCCAGCGATATCATAATTTCCCTGGAAATAACTTAAGATTTGAATGATAAAGAACAACTTTTTTTCCTACTAAAAATTGCTTCCTTAAAATCATTTTGTCATGAAAAGATTTAGTTTTATCCTTATAAATTTTACATTTTCATAAGCCTCATTATGAATCTGTTCTAACTCTTACAATTGTAACTTGATATTGTTCCCAACCTCTACCAAATCCATGTTTAACTACTTCATAGCCCAGTAGGCTCTATGTTCTATTTCCACAAGCAAATGACAAGGTTTATTGAAAACTAACCTGTACGGTGTCATGCCTATTAGAGTTTTGTAAGCAATCTAATACGCTCAAAAGGCATCATCTAAATGTAAGCTCCAATCTTTTTTGTGTGGTTCAACCACTTTTTCCAAATTGATTTTATTTCCTAGTTGGAGACTTCAGCGTGCCTACTCGTCTGCGGATGATATGCAGTCGAAATACGATGTGAAACACCATGTTTCTTTATCAATGTTCCAATAATTTTATTGCAGAAATGAGTTACCCTGTCGTTAATCATAGCTCGAGGTATTCCATACCTGATCAAAATGTTAGATTTGACAAAATTGACTACAACCTTAGCATCATTTGTATGAGTAGCTTTTGTTTCTATCCACTTCAACATATAATCCACAATTAAAATGATATAAGTCTTACAAAAAGATGAAGGAAAAAGATCCATAAAGTTAATTCCCTATATATAAAAAATTTAACATACTAGGATATTTGTAATTGACATTTGATCTCTTCATTCCAGACTACCTGTTCTTTGGCAACGATCATAAGACTTACAAAACATATAAGTATTATAAAATAATTTGGGATAAAATAAACCACATTTCATAATTTTACGAGCTGTTCTTTTAGGGTCAAATTGTCCCTCATACACAGATGAATGGAAAAAATTTAATATGGAAGGAATTTCATCATCTGCAACACACCTTCTAATAATTTGATCAGCACAAAATTTCTAAAGATGAGATTCCTTGTTGAGAGGGAAGAGAGGGGAAGTTACTTTGGGGCTTAAGGTAGTTCAGTCACCTCAGGTTATAATAGAGTCTAGTATGACATCGGTAAGAAGATAATGTAGCTAAGCCGAGACTTGCTTCTGAGGCATGTTAGACTTTACTTGCTCTTGTCAATATGATTTTTTTTATTGTTGAAGAAGTTTCGTTAATATTTGGCCTCTCGTTTAATTTTATCCTTTTCATCTTTGGATAAATCACTAGGTAAGGACTTAGTCACCAAGAAATTTACTATGTCAACATATCATGAAATTACTTGTTTGATTGCAAAGAGACTTTCATCTAGAAATTCATCTTGGAAAACATCAGATGTATTGTTGGAGTGATCTGGATGAGATTTTTAGCCACTAAATTTTTAGCTCCCTTCTAGTCACATTTTTCTAACTCAACTTCTTGTAGGAGTAAGCTCCACCGAATCAACCTTAGTTTTGCTTCTTTCTTAGTCACCAAATATTTCAAAGTTGCATGGTCTGAATAAATGATCACTCGTGTACCCCATAAGTAAGACCGAAATTATTCTAACCTAAAAACTACCAAAAATATTTTTTTCTCTGTCGTGGAATATTTCTTCTGAACATTGTTAAGTGTCACGGAGGCATAGTAAATGACATGAGGTACTTTGTCCACTTTTTGACCCAAAACTGCTCTAACTATACAATCTGATGCATCGCATATTAATTCAAAGGGAATGACCCACTTTGGTGGCTGAATTATTGAGGCTATAGTGAGTCGTTTCTTTAGTTCATCGAATGCATATGGCTCATCAAAATCAAATTTCACATCTTACACATAGGTTGAGCAATCTTGGAAAAATCTTTAATGAATTGCTAATAGAATCCTACATGACCAAGAAACGAGCAAACTTCTTGCACAGTCACGAGGGAAGGTAAAGATCTTATAACATCTATCTTAGCCTTATCAACCTCAATTCCTTTAAACAATACTATATGACTGAAAATTATGCCTTGATCAAACATAAAATGACATTTTTCATAATTTAAAACCAAAATAGTCTTAATACAATGTTTAAGCACTTTCCCAAGGTTGATAATGCATGTTTTAAAAGATTCTCCATAATCCGTAAAGTCATCCGTGAAAACTTCCAAACAATCTTCCACAAGATTAAAGAAAATACTTACCATATACCTTCGAAATGTCACTGGTGCATTACACAACCCAAATGGAATTCTTCGATAGGTAAAAATGTCGAATGGACACGTAAAAGTTATTTTCTCTTGGTCCTTTGGTGCAACCAAAATCTGATGATAACTTAAATAACCATCTAGACAACAATAATGAGATTACCTACAAGTCTTTCAAGCATTTGATCAATAAATGGAAGCGAAAAATGTTCTTTTCTAGTAACCAAATTTAGCTTCCTATAATCTATGCAAACTCTCCACCCATTTTGAACACGAGTGGGTATTAACTCACCATCACTATTTTCTATTACAATTATCACAGTTTTCTTTGGAACTACTTAGATTGGACTTACCCAATCGCTATCTAAAATGGGATAGATAATCTTAGCATAAAAAAACTTCAAGATTTCCTTTTTCACCACTTTCATCATGGGTGGATTTAGACGAGGTTAGGGTTGCCTTACCTCTTTGGCTTCTTCTTCTATCAAGATTCGATGCATGCAAATGGTGGGAATAATGCCTTTTAAATCAGTTACTGTCTACCCAATGGCTTGTTTGTATTGTCTTAGCACCTAAATTAGTTGTTCTTCTTACAAAGGACTGAGTTTATTTGAGATAATAACAAGTAAAGTACTTTGCTCACCTAAAAATATGTACTTTAGATGGTTGCCCAAAATTTTCAACTCCAATATTGGCGATTGAATCAACGAAGGCAATAATTTTGAATTGTTTCGGGACAACTCCATATAAGGTAATTGCTTCACCATTTTCTTAGTTTTCTCCAATTTGCAGAACATGGCTTGCAGTTCATTATTAGGCACCAACGTCTCTGTAAGCAATTGTCACTGCAACGCATCTCCAATTTCAAGAATTGTCTCAAATTCATCTCTTCCATTTAAGGAAGATTTTTTTGTACCTAAATGTCAATAAAATCCATAGAAATAATGGGTTGTTAATCATTTAGAAATTTCATGACATTGTATATATTGGATTTAATTAATTCACCATCAAATTTTGTAGTAAATGACCATCATGAACATTAATTTTTGTTCTAGTGATTTTTAAGAACGATCTTCCAACTAAAATTAAAGTTGAAAAGGACACATCCTTAGTACCCATCTGCAAAATGTAAAAATTAGCTGGAAAAAGCAGTTCACCTACTTGAACTAGAACATCCTCTAACACGCCCTTTGGATAAGCATTCAAACGATCCACTAATTAAATCACTTCATTAGTTTCTTTGAGGGGTCCCATGTTTAAGGAGTTTTAAACATCATAAGGCATGACATTTATTGATGCAACTAAATCTATCATAGATTTTTTCAATTCTTAAATCACTAATTTTACAGGGGATAGTGAGCATACCTGGGTCCTGATGTTTAGGTGGTAGCTTTTTCTTCTGAAGTATTGCAAATACATTCTCTCCTAATTGTACTTTCTCATCATTTTTCAATTTCTGTTTCGAAGTGTAGAGCTCCTTTAGAAATTTAGCATAACAAGGAATTTGCTTAATCGTATCAAGCAAAGGATTATTTACCTAGACTTTTCTAAAATTCTCCAATATCTCTTTCGCTTGCTTCTCTTTCTTTGCTTTGGTGAATTGACTAGGAAAAGGGGGCTTCTTTTTTGGCTAGTTAGGTACTTCTTTTCCTACTTCTTCAATTTCTCTCTTGGAGATTTTTAGAGAAGGTTCCTCTAATTCTTTACCACTCTACAACATGATAGCTTTGGCACTTTGCTTGCGATTGATTTCTGTTTGAGCAGGAAATTTTCCAAAATTTTACGCCTCTAATCGATTAATGACTGCTGCCATTTGGCGTAATTGATTTTCAAGATTTTAAATACTAGCTTGAGTACCTTGCTAAAATTTCATGGGGTTAATGGCCAAAGAGTTAACTATGTCTTCTAAAGAGGACTTACCTTCTGAATTGGGTGCCATTTGTTGATGTTGTCTAGGAACATAGGGTTGCCTATATTGCTGGAAATTTGAAGTAGCTTGTTGTCCTTGAGAGTTTCTATAATTCAGATTTGGATGGTCACGCTAACTCGGATTATAGGTGTTTGAGAATCAATCATATTTTCTTTTAGTTTTCCCAGCAAATCCTCCCATGGCATTAACTTGTTCTACACTTTCCTCTTGCAAAATTGGGCATGCATCAGTAGAGCGTCCCATTATTAAACATATTCCATATGCCTTTCCTTCTTCTTTTTTATGACTGCGAGTTACCGTACCAAAGATGTAAAATCGTCTAATCTCTTCTCCAAAAATGACACAATCATCTCATTCACTTGTTTTGAACTATGGCTAGAATGTATTCCAAATTGTTGTCTATTGGAATCTCTTGTGGATACTAATGTTTTGTTAACTAAAGCTCCACCACTTGCAGCATCAATCATACTTTTGTTTGTCAGCAAAAGGCTTTCATAGAATTATTGAATCAATAGTTGATCATTTATTTAGTGATGAGGGCAGTTTGCACAAAGCCTCTTGAATCTTTCCCAATATTCATATAGTTCCCAGCAACTGTGCCAAAATTGACAATGCGTTGTAATGTTAATCAAAATAAAACTAGACATACTACTATAGCAGTGGTGAGTCTAAGTCGATATTATAGAGAGTGTGTGTAAAGTTATTGAAATGAAAATAATAGGTGTTTAGGTTTAAGGGGTTTTGAATTTAAAAATAAGAAAATAAATTAAAGCTAAAATAACAAACAAAAGCAATATAAAGAAAACATGTAAAAAATGATAAAAGTGGGAAATTCGGTAAGGATCCAGTTCTTTAGTTTGATCTCAGCCTACACCCTAATTAAACACATTTCATTGATTTGTTGTTCTCAAACCTTTAATAGCAACTATTAATCGTGGGTTAATAATTAACCCAAGTTTTCCCTTAGGTAGTTTTAATCAAGATATGATCGTTAATTAAACTTAATCACTAAATAACCTAGGATACAATCTCTAGATTCAATTAGGTAGTAGCATTACAAATTAGGAAAATTGATTAATTAAGGCAATAACCATATATGATGCATCATTTAACCTAGATTATGTTATCCCTAATGATTACGAATCATTAGTTACTACATATGAATTTCAAACAAACAATTACGAATTATATCGAAATTTTAGCAATGAGTTTGTAAATAAACAATCTAATGAATGCATTCAAATCATCTTTTCATAATACCTAATAAGATCATGCACAAATAATCGAACAATAATAAGAATACAATTATCCATACACAAAACCCAAATCAGTTAACATAAGATAACACAATCAATTTCTAAAGAGAGAAAGAAACAACAAAACTATGAAATACACTTAACTCGGGTCGTCAGTGTCAATGTCACCTTTGAACTGGTGTCAAGATGGGACCTCTCTATAGGTCTCCAAATGATCATAGCTTTGTCCCTTAAAAATGTCCTAACTAAAACCCCTAAAGTGAAAAATGAAGAAATGTAACACCCCACTCCCGCCGGACCCAAACCCGATATCGATGGTGATACCCGAGTCCGAGCCCCGCGAGGGTGGCGTGTCACATCACTTAACACTTAAAAACTCGATATAAATTTTTTTTTGAATACTCTTATCAATGATCATTAATTTGGGCCCACTTTTTCTTTTTCAAAACAT
>JANQBM010000002.1:34540035-34557550 GCA_025594535.1 Erythroxylum domingense
TAGTGCTTCTAACCTTAAGTAAACCACCCAAAATACCCCTTTATGAATTTTTACTACCTTTAATTCAACTAACCCAACAAAAAAATTCTACTAACATAGACATAAATAAAAAAATAAAAAAATATAACTCCCAAAAATCACTTATCCAAGCCTCATAATTATTTATCATGCTTAACAAAAACAAAAAAAATCTGGGGGCCAACAATAGTGATAAAAATAATAGTTCTTTATATATAACTTGTGCAGGGAAAAGGTACATGTAAATAGCATTATTGCCACTCATTAATAATGAGTAATGATATTTTATGGGCCCCCTAGTAAAGTAGAATTATAAATGGATCCAATATAACTAAGGTACAGTTATAATGTATAATTTACTTAATAGATACCAAGAAACGATTATAATCCAAAGATGACACAATCCTACTTTGCATATAATCATAACATCATAAGGCAAGGAATGGAAATAAGTAATGTTAATGATAACATTACTAGAAGGATCATGTTTCGTAAAAGGTTTACTAAACATCTATATTGTTTAGGTAGCTGTAATGTATAGTTAGAATACCGCTTACAGTTTATGAAATAAAATGTTGTATTTCATTACCAACACAATGCAGATCCTCGATATAGGTCATACCAACTGAATGGGAAACAAGAAAATATATTTTCAGTGTATAAGATTTCATGTTGATGAAATAAAGGTACATATTAAAATATTGTCATATGACGTGGCAACCTAGACAGGAAATAAATTTATTTGAAATGTATATTATGAGGATAATATAAATTTCATGAAATGTAAATTTATTTATAGCCCAAGCCCAAAGGAATTTATTTTAACAAATGAAGAGAGACAATAGATGTATTATTATAGCCACCAAATTCGCGAAAAAATTTAAGGTGATTTTGAACAGGAATTTGAAAGAGCAAACGATAACCATTCTAGACAAATGACCTATCAATTTTATATCCATGGAAGTGTAGAATCTAATGGTGAAGGTTTCAGGTCGTTTGGAGTTCTTTAGAAGAAGTTATCACTATTCTAGTACCAAAAGGTTAGGAATTAAGTATGTTGTTTCAAAATCGTTCTTGATTTAATTGCCATAAATGCTGTGGGAATTTAAAGAATGTTTTGAGGCTATACGAACATTACATCTGGTTGGACTTGGATATAGAGTTTTTTTTAGTTAGACATGGTTCTCTCATAACTTTTTAAAAACAATTATCGATTGGGTAATCGATTAAGAAATAGGATGACAAAGTTAGGCGTGGACGAAGAGAACGCTAACACAAACTCGGCATCCTTCTTGTTTTGGATTGAAGGTGAACCGAAGAGGAATACAGCTTCATTAGAGACCAAAGGTATGGTTTAACAATCCCTCTTGTAGGAATATAAACTTGATTGTGATGCAAACAAAATATAATGAGAATTAGCAATAATAGAAACAATCCTTGTTGTTATCGGATTAAAATTTTTAAATTTTACCCAATCCGCATCATGAAATCCTTTCATTGTTATCCTTTTGTCCACTTATTACTTTACGAATGCTTGTGTTAAACCCTTTATACTTTTTACCCACCTTAAACTTTACCACATTACTTCTGGAAGTAAGTCCTTTTGATCTATATATGCATGTAACCGTTGTAGAGGAGAATTAGTCTATTAGCAAGCCTATGGTAGTGTAGTTTCCTATAGGAAGCTTGAGCGAAACACTCACCATCAAACACTTAAGAGAAATGAGTGAAACTGTGAGGAAGGAAGATTCATTTTGCATCTATACTTATCTTTGAGTGATGGTTTCATATGTTGAGTTTGCTTATGTACACTAATGAAAAGTAGTCATGATATGTGTAGTAACTTGACATTTGATTTAGCCAAAATTTGAGAGATTGCATGCTTTGATCTTTGTGAAAAAGAAGTGATGGAATTGATTGGTTACGTTTGATTTTGCTTGAGGATAAGCAAAGATTTAAGTGTGGGGAAGTTGATAGTTGTGCATTAATGTGTGTTTTTCTAAGTATTTGACATGTGTTTCTTACATAATAGGTTATTATTATGGTGTTTTAGAATTTATTTTGTATGTTTTTTTTGGTTTGATCTTCATGGTTTTTCTTTATATTTGATGTTGATTTAGGGTAAGAATTGATCATTTTGATGTAGGAATGGAGGGTGGCCAACTTTGTAATTGAGTTAGGGACAAAGAAGAGGAGGAGAAATGGAGGACTTATAACATAAGAACCTACGATCAGGGGATTCATGCCAATTCCCACAATCGTGGGATGTCTAACCTAAAGACATATGTGGGATTCACTTATTTTTTAGGTTTTCTTGACTATATAAGGTTATAAACCCCTATGGATGAAGGAGGATCAGTGGAGACTTGCCTCCTTGAGTAAAAACATAGGTTTAGAGTCTTGAGAGAGGTAGAGAATCAAATTTTTTCATTCACAATTGGGAAAAGAGCATACCAACGCGAATTTTCTAGATTCGAGCAAAAAAGAGGAGAAATTTGATTCATATACTTTTCTTTCATTTTTTCTCTTCTATCATTTGTATGATGGATTATTTGATTATTGGGGATGTTAATGACATCATAAATGTGTAATTTAATTGTAGAGCTTACTTTTGAACTTCTTGTTGAACTCTTATTTTGTTAATTTGAATGAATGAAGCTTTTGATGAATGTTAAAATTATACCTTGCAATATATTGAGAGATTTAGTTGGGTAATTTGTGTAAGGTTGTACAATGAGAATTGGCACTCTATAAACCTATATTAATCAAGTTAATTGATTAGTTAGAGAGAGATCATGGCTAATTAGCTGATTACCCATAAGATAACTTAATAACTAGTTAAATTGGTGGTTAATACATTAGGACATCTAATCTTAAATTCCAAGTTTTTTCATTTTTGCGTTATTATTTGTTCATTGTTAGTTGTTTAATTTAGTTTAATTTTCCAGTTTATTTCAATAAAAAATTTGATTTTGAAACAATGATCAATCTAAATTAAATGGTGCATAAGCACAATCCTTGTAGGATCGATATCCGCTTTTTACTACAAGTCATGACTCGTATACTTGTGGTTTTGAGCGTAAAACTAGTAGTATGTTTTTCATTCAACAACATGCAAATAAAAAGTAACGTGAACATGTAAAGAAAAGAAATTTACTTCCTTTGGTTTGCCTCCCAAGAAGTGCCTTCGTTTAGGGTCGTTGGCTCGACTCCTTCCCCTCACGTTACAAAATTGTAATCTTCAGGCACTACAGTTAGCACCACTTCCACGCGAGGTTGTTTAGGATAGAGCCTTAGTTGATCATCATCCCTATATAGCATCTTCTTATCATCAAATTCTTAATCTCAACTGAGTTCGTACAGTTTAGAAAGATCTCAAATGTCTCTTCACCTTTTTCTTCCTTATTTAATTCCTCCAATTTGCTATGTAAAGGTGAAGATTCATTCTCAACAATAAAATGTAACATAATACTTACCTCCGAGCTAAAAGATATGTCTTTTTCTGCTTCGAGATCCTCCTCTGTTTCTTCTACATAAGCAATTCGTTGAGGGTTGACCTCAAAATTCTCAAGCTCCTCATCACTTTGTAAAATTTCTGCATAAACGTCCGTTGGATACACCTCAGGTTGATACAATTGCATCTCTTTGCTTTGTGATGCTAGGCGGTTGATAGCTTCCATCAATTGATCCACCTAGCTTGTCAAGTTTTGGATTCTAGAAATTGTTTACTATTGAAATTGCAAAGTGTTAGTAACATACACATTAACTAATTCTTATAAGGATATACCTGAGTCTTGATAGGAAGCTTCTAGCCTGTACAGGAATTGTTGTGCTTCTTGCAAACTATCATGGAAGTAATTCGGCTAATATCCCATTCATAATAAAAGTTAGGTTGATTAGTCCAAACATTATTATAGGAATGAGAATATGAATTAAAGAAAAATTACTCCCATCCATGTCAAATTTAATTTTGAAATTTTTTATAAAACATGAAACAAAAAATGAACAAATTACGAAATAAATGAAAAGAAATCAATTACGAACAAATATATACAAAACACTAGTCAAAATCAATAACAAAAACTAAACATCGCACTATCCGACAATGGCACCAAAATTGACAGGCATGTCATAACGCTAGTCAAAATAAAATAACTAGACTACTACTATAGCAGTTGTAACATCTCATTACCCATGTTAAGGCTAGAATAGTAAATATGAGATATTATTGAGAAATTAGAAAATTCATTTCATGTTCATACATAATATGGCATACATATAAACGTGAATATAGGTATTTTTATACATGAAAATGATTGTACATGCATTCATTGACATATTCCAGGTATAATTGTTTATAAATGTGATTATATTGAGAATTGTGATTTTTATATGTTGAAAAATGATTTGGAGAGTGTATTTAGTGATTTAGAACTTTTGGTAAATTTTAGGAAAATGTTCGAAAATGTTGGGTATTTTTAGACTAGAAAAAATGTCAAGTGGTAGGACAATTGATAATTAACAGTAAAAATTAATGTCAAATGACAGTGGAAATTTTTATATATGACTTGGGGATTTAATGAGTCACGTTATTGAAAGTTGGAAGCAATTAGAGTATAAATTGGAGTGAAATGGACTAAGTAATTAAGTGATAATAGGTAGCTTAATTAGAAGACTTGTGGATTGATTCTTTACATGACAAGTGGAAAAAAGTTACCACACTAGTTGCTAACCCACGGTTTTATTAAGTGAAAGACCCATCATTTTGGTCTTTCACTTGCTAATTTCATTAGCTTCTCTCCACCTTTGTTCTTCATCTATTTCATTCTTTTTCTCCATCCACGATACTCACTTCTCACCCCATTCACGTTGAACCTAGCTATCTCTTTTCACTTGCTACTCTCTCGTGATCTTCTTCATCTTGTCTCTGAAACCTAATCTAACCCACCCTAGAAAAGTTGATGATCGTGAGCATGAAGGAAAGATAGGGTTTCTTGGAGAATTTTGAAGAGCTTGAAGTTAAACAAGTAAGTTCCATGTTATTGCTCTTCATAGTTGTTAAATGAAACTTATTGATGATAGATTAGGGTTAAATGAGGATGGGTATATGCTAAAACGTGGATGATAAAATGAATGTATAATTGTCTTGCTTATATATATATATGATGATTATTAATTCATAAGTTGATGTAGAGTTGATTTTGATATTGAAAGAGCATTAAAATGATGTAGGCAAGAAATGCAGAAAAATGATTTATAAATGAATGTCTCATGTTCTGTTTTCATTATATTTAACGTGTATCTCTTGGGTGGTTTTAGAAATGAAACAAAAATGAGTTTAGAGATAAGGAAAGGAAGTTATGTGATGACCTGAAATGACGTGAATTAAAATGACAAATTAGAAGAGAAATGAAGGTGTTAATGAAGTTGAAAATGTGCAGAAACTATGATGAATGTTTGTACATGTATATGTTCTGTTTTTGGGTTAATGATCAAATATAGATCATGAATTGTTTGTGAATGATATTGAGTTGAAATGGAGTTAAGAACAAAGAGTAAATGAAGTAAAAAAGGTGATCTTTGTACAAGTGGTGTTAGGTGTAAAATCTGGAAAATTGGAAGATGAATGCTGGAAAATGTAGCAGTAACATGTCCACTGCTTATGCTTCTGTGTTTTAGCCATACCTTGTTCTGTAGTTATCCAAATGAGATGATTCTTAATTTGGATTAAAATAGAGACATATGTATACATTTTTGATGAAGACATCAAATTCAAATTCTGTCTTGAAGAGTTTTAAAATTTGACTTTAAGTTGAGTATTGGGTGTAGCAGAAAAATGAAGAAGTGCAGAAAAAATTTTCTGATGAAAGTGTATGAGAATATGTTCTATTTTGGTGCTTATAATCAAACATGGAATATGATTTGTGCATGGATGATGTTGAACTGAAATTGAAGTGAGAATGAAGGTGAAAAGTGAAATAGAGAATGTGCAGAAAGTGTGATAAAGGATTGTGATAATTGGAGTTAAATGAAGATTAGTGAAGTAGACAAAAATGCAGAAAAATGTGAAAGAGATGCGTGAGTGAATTTTTCTGTTTTAATGTTTGAGTTTAATCTGGGATTTTGGATTTTTTTGTGGATGATTTGAGTTAAATGGAAGTTGAAAATGGGGTAGATATAAAATAGAAATGTTATATTGAGAAAAAAGAAAAGAAGAAGATGAACAAAATGCTGAAAAATGAAGGATCGTGCAGGCTGGAGACAGTTCGAACATCCTTTGATCTTTTGGCCATATCTTCTTCTCCTAACCTCCAAATGACATGGGATTTGAACCCGAAGATTAAAAACACGTTTTTATACATCTTCCCAAAAACTTATAATCATATGAAATCATTTGGATGAGATTTATTGATGAATTTGGGACGGAATTGATGAGGAGTTCTGGAATTTCATAACTGGAGTATTTTCACTGAACATGGTTTGGTATTTTAGACATAACTTGTTATGTAGTTATCCAAATGGAATGATTATTTATTAATATTAAACTAGAGACATAGGGATACAATGTTTATGAAGAACTTGAATTTTAATTCTATTTCTACAATTCCAGAATCTGACTTAAAGTTTGGTACAGAATACTGTTACAGTTGAAGAATAGTCCAAATTATTTGGAGTATAACTTTTGGAATACTAAACCAAATTGAATGATATTAATGTCATTAGAAACTTAAGATATAGCAGAACAATTTTCTAGAGAAAGTATTGCCAAATTACTTCATTTTGATTGTCAGATTAATCATGTACAGTAGACTTGAAGGTATGTTTCAAAGAAAATAGGAATTTGACCAAATGAGTTATGAATTTAATGGTTTTATTGAGGTATAAACCATAAGTATAAATGATACTTATGTGAGTTTTTAAATATGAATGTTTACATGATGAGAATAATAGAGTGTTACTTGAGATTGTCATGAACATGCATTGTACATATTTCATATACATACATTTGCATTAACAAATACTTATAATTGTGCAAAAGTGTGATATGTGTCTATTGCTTGATATAAAGGAGCAATTGGAACGTCAACATCCAGACGTTGCCAGAACTTTGAGGCAATAGCTTTGGGAGAAATCGATGAGTAACCTAGAAGATTTTACGCAATTAATTATTTGCTTTATAATATGTTTTGAATGATGATATGAATGTGTTTTGATTATGTTGATGCCGAAGAATGAAGGCCCGAGACTTGATGCATGAATGTGATATTGAAGTGCTACTTGTATGTGAATGTGACGAACTAGATGCTTCTTGACATGATTGATTGATTATGAGAGATGCATTCCATATATGAATGCATGATCTGATAATGAGAGTTGTGACCTGAGTAGCTACTGAAAACGAGCTTAAAGCTCCAAATGTGATTAAAAGCCAAAGGCTCACTGTATAAAATGAGCCCTATATCTCCAACAGATAAGGGACAGTATAAATGAGTCCAGTATCCGCAATGGATATGAAACAGTTTAGGCACTCGATCAAAACAACTCAATAACTAGAAAAGAGTCACATGAGCATTTCATATACATTTTAAGAAGTAAGTTTGATTATTTGAAATGCAAAATTGTCTTAACCTTAAGTGAGAATGTGATATGGATAATTTATGCAAAATGAAAAGAAGTGAATTATATGTTATATGTGTGATGTATTGCATTAATGAGTGAACCATCGATGATGGTTACCTCATTGAGTTCGCAAAACTCACCAAAATTGCAACATTGATTTTTTAGGATTGAGAGACGACTTTAGCTACTAAGAGATGCTACAAGGAGTATAGTCTTGTACTTTTGGGGGAAAAAATGGATCAAAGGTAGGTCAACTGAGATTGGAAGATTAGATAGATCTTTTTGTGTATTTCCTCTTTCATGTAGTGTATTTTGTATTAGGATATGATGATGTTCATATTCAGACGGTATTGAAAATTGTCAATGTAAATATTTGGTTTTATAAAATGAAAGGAGAAATTTGGGTTTTAAAAATATGGTGTTTTTCATTATGATGTCTTATAAGAAAATAAAGAATGATGATGTCATGTTAACATTATCATAGTTTATGTACTGGATAGTCTTCTGAATGTTCCGATATGTACCCCATGCTAACGGGGAGCTACATGCAAAAAAAAGATTAAATTGGGAAATTCAGTAGGGATCCAATTTTTTGGTTCAATCTTAGCCTACACCCTAATTAAACATAATTCATTGATTTGTTGTTCTTTTATCTCTCTTAGCAATTATCGATCGTAGATTAACTACAAGCTTTGTTAATCCCGATTTTTCCTTAGATCCTAGTTAATTACGAAGTAATCGTTAATTAGCCCTAGCTATCGGGAAACCTAGAATAAGCTTTCTAAGTTTATCTGGATAACCATCCTACGAATTAGAAAAATAGACTAATCTAGTTAATAATCACACAAGTTAATATTATTTAACCTATATTATGCTATCTCTAATGATTCGAGACCATTAGTTGCTACATATGAATCGAGAATACAATGATTACGTATTGCATTCAATTCTAGCAATGGGTTTTCATGAAAAATGATTCAATAGAGCATTAAAATCATCATCATTCAAATACCCAATCAATCCATACAAGATAACATAATTAATTTTTAATGAGAGAAAGAAACAACAAAATAATAAAAAATGTTTAACCTGGATCGTCGGCATCGATGTCACCCTCGAACCGGCATCGAGATGTCTAGCCCTCTATGGATCTCTTAAGAAAATGCTTCAGCCCCATGCAAATTATCCCCAGCCAAAACCCCTAGCAGCTCCTCCTCTCCCTCGCAAGCTCTCTTCTCTCTACTGTTCACTGATTTGACAAATAAACATTATGTCCATCTCCACTATTCACTTCTCCTTTTGTTTTTGCCGTAAGCTCTCTATTCTTTTTTCCTATTCATTGATTTGACAGATAAACATGTTGGTTTTTCCACGCTACTATTCATGCCTCCCTACTCTCTATTTCTATCACCCTTATGTTCTCTCCTCACTATGCTATTGATATGACCATTTAACTTCGTGGGCCACTGCTCCTATTCACCTTTTCTCTAAACCTAAGCATGAAATGCAAGCATATGTGTTGCGCTGAATGCATACGCTTGTGTTCAACACAAAATGTAAACATATGTGTTGCGTTAAACGCATATGGGTTGTGATTAACACAATTTTTCCTAGTTGCGACTGCGCTGCATTTTGTTCATTTGCTGCTCCTTAAATGACGCTGTTTAGCTCCTTAATGTGTTGTTGTTTCACTCCTTGCTAGTCCACCTTTCATTATCCAACCATCACTCCATCAAATTCACATTTTCTTTTTTTTCTTCTCCTTGCCTTTTAATTTTCTTCTTCTTCCTCCATGAAGATAAGTGAAAATTAATCTTCAAAAAATGGCCCAAATGTAGTGCTTTCGAATCACTTTAATTTCCTTTCTTCCAAATTGTACCTAAAATCATATATGAATTAAAGTGAGTATTTTAAGCATTTTTGTATCATTAATAGTTAAGTGTAAATGACTAAATGCATTAACAATTAAACACACATCACACACATCAGGAAAAAGGAGTTCCAAGCAGGTGATATGGTTTTACTCTTCAGCTCTAGACTTTAGTTGTTCCCTAAAAAGTTAAAATCTAGATGGAGCGGATCTTTCACAGTAATTGTTGCATTCCCATCTAAAGTTGTGGAGTTACAAAACAAGCATGGAGAAAATTTTAAGGTGAATGGCCACCGTTGTAAGCCCTACTATGGAGGACAAGTGCCCACTGAGCGAGAAAGAATATTTCTCTAAGCCCGCCCATAACTAGAGAGTGATCAAAGTCTTGCTAGTGACTTTTAAAACTAGCATGGATTGTTTTTTTTTTATGTTTGTTCGTTGTTTGTGTTTATATTTTATTTATGTTACTTTTTAATTTCTTTGATACAGGAAAAGAAGAAGTAAAGTGTGAGCTGTGAGGAATACTCGAGCCACCACCAACGTGATCGTAGACACTAAACCAGCAAGCTTTCTCATGCCTCTTTATTTATTCATTTATGATTTTTTGTATATATTATGTGTGGTTGTTGTTTGTCATGTATCACTTTCACACATTAAGGACAATGTGTTGTTCAAGTGTAGGGGAGTGGTACGGATTTTTTGCATGTTTTACATGATTTTTCATATATTGTGTTAATGTGTTAATTTTTTTTCAATTTTTATGTGAAATAGTGTGACTGTGTGGATGTTTAGTGGTTGGAATTTTATGTGAATTAGCTTAATTTCGAACAATGTTATTAAAGTGGTGATATGTGTTAAAATAAATGAAAATAATAAGCTAAAATAAATAAAATAGGTTCTCTATCACTTCTGACTTTGCTCTGTCAACTTCGAACCCTTGATATGAGATTCTATGGCCTAGCATTATCCCTTCTTGTACCATAAAATGACATTTCTCCTAATTGAGCACCAAATGTGATTCTTCACACCTTTGAAGAACTCTATCAAAATTAGTTAAACACGTTTCAAAAAAGTCTCCAAAGACTGAAAAGTCGTCCATGAATACCTCCACTATATCTTCTATCATGTTCGTGAAAATTGACGTCATGCATCTCTGAAATGTGGCTAGGGCATTGCAGAGTCCGAAGGGCATCCGTCTGTATGTAAAAGTACCATAAGGGCAAGTGAATGTGGTTTTCTTTTGATCGTCAGGGTCGATGAAAATTTAATTGTAGCCTGAAAATCCATCTAAGAAATAATATAATGAATGGCCAGCTCCCTTTCTATCATCTGGTCTATGAATGGGAGAGGAAAGTGATCCTTCTTAGTCACTGAGTTAAGCTTCTGATAATCTATGTATACTCTCTATCCTGTGACTGTTCTTGTAGAAATTACTTCTCTACTTTCGTTTTTTATCACTGTCATTCCTCCGTTTTTAGATATGCATTGCACCAGTCTGACCCACTCACTATCAGAGATAGGATAAATTATCCCTGAATCAAGGAGTTTAATGATTTCCTTCTTGACTACCTCCTTCATGTTAGGATTCAACCTCCATTGATGTTCTTGCACTTTTTTACAATCGTCCTCCAAATTTATTCAGTGCATGCAAACATTCGAACTTATTCCTCGAATGTCAGCAATTTTCCATCGGATAGTTTTCATTCGCTTCTTGATGACCTCCACCACCTTACTTTCCTTTTTTTCACTAAATTGGTTGGAGATTATTATTGGTAAGGTTTTACCTTAACCAAGAAAGGTATACCTGAGGTGTGCAAGTAAAGGCTTAAGTTCTAATATCGGGGGCTTCTCTGAGGATGGTGGAATGGGTGCTTCGGTCCAAACTAATTTGTCTTGATGTACAGGAACATTTTTCCCCTTTATCTCATCATCTTTTGTAGATTTAGGATTTTGGTGTTCATTTTCATCCTCTGCTTCTAAAGACTTCACTTCTGCAATGCAACTCTCAATTTGTTCTCGCAGTTGGTGATCCAATATTTTGACCTTTATGCATGCACTGCTCGTTATTGGATTCTTTAAAGCCTTATTCATATTGAATTGAACCTGATCTTATCCTATTCGAAGTGTCAATTTACCTTAGTGAACATCAATTATGGCCTTTCCTGTATTCATAAAAGGTCAACCCAAGATCAGTAGGTAGTTCTTATCTTCTTTAAAATCTAGAACCACAAAATCTACTGGAATAATGAACTTGTCCACTCGCATCAATACATCTTCCACTATTCCCAATGGCCTTTTAATGGACTGGTCTGCCAATTGAATTAAAATTGAAGTACGCTTGAACTCTTCCAGTGCTAACTTCCTGAATATTGACAAAGGTATAAGATTGATGCTAGCTCCCAGATTGCATAAGTACTTAGTGAATTCCAATTCACCAAGCACTCAACGTATTGTGAAACTTCCTGGATCTTTCACTTTTAAAGGCATTTGACTGGTGACTATTGAATTGCAAGTTCTAGTTAGGGCTACCATTTGATTTTCCTCCCAAGTACGCTTCTTAGATAATATATCCTTTAAAAGTTATGCGTATTTAAGCATATGTTCTAGCGCCTCAACAAATGAGAGATTTATCTGTAGCATCCTTAACTTCTTAAGGAACTTTGCAAATTGTTCATCTAACTTCTTTTTTTGTAGTCGTTGAGGAAAAGGCACCTTGGGCTGATATGGTGGAGGTGTAACATATGGAGGGTATTCGCTCATGTCCATTTCTTTCTCCTTTTCTTGATTCTTCTCTACTGGCTGGGCAGGCTCCTCTCTTGTCCTTATGGGAGTTCAATTTCCTTCCTACTCTGAAGTTTGATAGCCTTTAGCTGTTCCTCTTATTTTTTTCCTGAAGTGCTAGGAACATTTCCAAACTTCTGCACAGAAAAGGCATTTGTCAGTTGACTCACTTGTGATTCTAAATTATGAATGGAAGATGCATGTCTCTTAGTGACTTGTTCAAACTTATCTTCCAACTTCTTGTGTGCATCATCTAAAGTACCAAGCTTATTTAGAATTCTTTCAAATTTAGCTTCCATCTAGCTTGTCTTATCCTACTGAAAGCTTTATTACCCCTAAGGCCTTAACTGCCCTCCATTATTATTGTTTGACCAGGAGAAGTTACGGTGATTCTTCTACCCAGGGTTATATGTGTTGGAGTAAGGATTATTACCCCCTCCACATCTAAATTGGGCCCTTATATAATTAACTTGCTCTGGGTTATTGTCTCTCATCAAATAGAATTCCACCTTATCATGATCCATTTAACCGCATAGTTCAAAATTCAATTGCACAGTCTTTACCGTAGCTAAGGATGACGTCTTTATATTACTGAGTTGTTGTGTCAAGTTGTCAATCTTAGCTTACATTTCCATTATCTGATCGAAAGTGATAACTCCTTTCTGCTCCCTAAAGTTAGTAGATTGCCTACTATGGTCACTCGCCCATAAACAGCTATTGTTGGCCATCTCCTCTATTAACTCCTCTGTTTCATCTACCGTCTTTCTCATTAATGATCCTTCCGACACCGCATCAATGATGCCTCTGGTATATGGGTTCACTCTATTGTAAAATGTCTCCAGTAAGAATTCCTTCAGTAAGTTATGGTGTGGGCATCTCCTCTGCAGATCCTTGTAACCCTCCTGCACTTCATAAATAGACTCCTTGTCACTTTATTGGAAATTTGTAATTTCCTTAATAATTTCGGTGGTCTTTATTAATGGGAATTATTTATCTAAAAAGGTACGCACTAACTATTCCCACGTTGTAATATTAACAGGGCTTAGTGAATGATACCAAGTGTTCACTCTATCCCTAAGCGTGAAAGGAAACAGCCTAATCCTCAATGCATCTTCCAACATTTGGTGATATAAAAAAGTATCAAAGATCTCGAGAAAACTCAGGATGTGAGCATTCGGGTCTTCATTTGCCAATATATAAAATTAGACGTTCTGCTAAAGCATATTCAGGAGGGTCGACTTAATTTCAAATAAGACCACTTGAATCGATGGTCTAACCACTCCTTGGTTTGCAGAATTAAACCTATGAGGGTCCTTTGTTGTTGCCTACCAGGTTTGACTTCTTGATCCATGTTTCTTTGGAATTCCTCGGTAATTTGTGCTTTCTTGATCTCTTCTTCTTCTTCTCGCCGAGCTTTCCTAAGGGTTCATTTTAAATGAGTTATATATAAATCTAAAGTCTCCGCTGCACGACTCAAACCCCTCGTTACTCTTATGTTCATGTAGGAGCATGATTCCTAAGTAAAACTAAAGAAAAATGAAGATAAAAAACATACATCAAGATTGGTGTCTAGTATTGCATTATGACCATCCAAATATTTAGAAATGTCGAAGTTATTTTGACTAACCTTTTGTGCATAATTTTTCTGTATAATTAAATCATTTCATCATATAGTGTTCTTATCAGACATAGAATATCATATTAATGTCTGTTATAATTGAGTCTAGTCATATTAGTTCTTCACCATTAGCAATTGATTCAATTAATGACATTTGAAAACTATTTTCAAGGTGTCATTTTACCTTAACTAAATATTTTTGAATCAATACTAATAAAAAATAATGAAATATTCTCCCCAATCATTTTAGGGTGATAAATGATGTATTGATGACTCATCTACTTATATATAGTTCATGTTATATCCAATGACTACTGACTAAGCTACCCTTGACAAAAGTAGATCATAAGTAGTATTAAAACATAACAATCCCTATACGAGATCAATTTGGAGATCTCAATTCAAAATATCACTTATACAATTATTTTCAATACAAATATAAGTAATGTTCCAAACAAATTTCTTAAGTAGGACAGTAAACTTATTCTCCAACAAGCACCCACACGTTTGTTTAAGTATCTCTATACTTTAGTTTATGAGAATAACTATTTCCTTTATAAGGAAGAAATATAACATGTGATAGTCTCTTTATGCTTTATTAATTTCCTGTCTCAATAGAACAATGCAAAAATTTAGGGATAATACATAAGTGCAATATAAATCATATAATTACAATATCATCATAATTTCATTTTTAATGTATATTTATCCCATGAACTTTACCATATATGTCTAAATATTTATAAGATAAAGAATGTCTTTAAACGATTCTGTCACTAACTATAACTAACTGATTGGCTATAAGGTATAAACCAACAAGTCCTTTTTAGCTAAAGTAATTTAACAATCACTCACTTATATGCCACCTTACCAATACATGTTGATGTGGAACAATCTCATGATTTTTAATGAATAGATTGAATAGCAATTCCTTGTGCGCACTGATTATAATCAAGATCATGAATATTGAGAACAAATATAGGCAAATTCTTTTGTATTGAATTCTCATTAACTAATCATTGTTGCTTTTCAATAATGAACACGTACTCTCATTAGATTTTGGAATTCTAGCTTAAAAATTTTAAATTTTTGTAATTCCAGTGACTTCATAAGTTCAAAATCTAGTCACCAACCAATTAACTAGATCATATCTTCTTGGATGTGCTAAACTATTTATGCATTATGTATTCGTGCTTGTATTAGGGAGTATCTTATATGGTATTTTGGGAATTGAGGATGAAGCTTCATAAGTAAGAAATTCACAAGTTATAATTATGAGATTAATATTACAATTATATATTATCCTTAAATTGTTTGTAGTAGTTATTTTATTTAGATTGGACATTAATAGAGCATAAAAAGACTATCAGTCATTATATTTTTCCTTATAAAGGAATTAGTCAATCTTATAGACTAAAGTATAAAGATACTTAAACAAACATATGAGTTCTTGTTAGAGAACAAGTTAACTAAACTGACCTCATATCAAAAATCTATTTGGAACATTATTTGTATGTTTATAAAAATTCTCATTGTAATGATTGTATAAATGATCCTTTAACTTGAGATCTATAAAGTATCTAGTACAAGGGTTGCTATGTTTTGATACTACTTATGACATATTCTAGTTAAGGGTATCTTAGTTGATAGTCATTAGATATAGCATGAACTATATAGAGGTAGCTAAGTGACCAATACAGGATTCATCACTGTAAAGTAATTAGAGATAATGTTTTGTTGTTCTCTATTAGTCTTGATATAGGAAATCCTTGGCAAAGGTGGAATAACATTTTGAAAATAATTTTCAAATGTCATTAATGGATACTAAGCATAGAGAACTAATATGATTGGAATCAAATAGAATAGACATTATTTTCTTGCTCTATGTCTAATCGGAACATTATATAATGAAAGGATTAAATTATTAAAAAAAATCATACATGGAAAGGTTAGTCAAAACCACTTTTACATTCCTAAATATTTCGGTGGTCATGATGCATTGCTAGACCCAATCTTGTTCCATGGATATAAATTGTTTAATTAGAGAATTAAATATAAATTTAAGTAGTTTAATTTATCTAATCATAAATATGCTTTAGAGTTATAATTTATATTCACTGTAAACATATTTTAGATACTAATGGTTCATATAAAAATGGGTTGAAGAGAGAAAAAGTGTTTTAATTAAGTTGGATTGATTGTAAAGTTTGGGAAACTTTATGATTAAATATTAGATATTTAAAAAATAAAGACTAATATGAGATATTAAATCTTATTTGGGCTCGATTTATATTTAATTAGAATTAAAAGTTTATTTCAACTAAATTACTAAAAGATCTAAGGTCTATTATAAATAGACATAGGCTCTAAGGTAGCTAGTACTGCTTATCTAACCATCTGTACAACAACTTTAGAGTTCTCTCAACATGTTATATAGATATCATTAGTAGTCAGACATTTGTACAGGTCTTGCGGTAGAGATGTGCAAATTTCAAGTTGATTTAAGGGAAACAAAAAAAAAATCAAGATTTGAAATAAGGTACAAATTATGATTCACGCTTTATTATATTTTATATGTTAATCATGCTAAAGAATTTAAGTGATCTTGGCTTTCAGAAATTCAAAAATGAAAATTTTTCATGTTTAATCCACTACGTGCAAGATTGGATCCCATCCCAATTTCCTAATAGTGGTATTGAGCAATACTAATTCTATGACTTGATTAAAATTTTTGATTGTTATTGACCCTAAATTTTGGAATTGAAAATAAAAAACAACAAACTTAAAACTAAATTAGATCGAAATTAAATATGAGAAGTTAAGAATATATTTTAGAAACCCCAAATTCAATTTAGAGTTGAACTTCCAACTGTATTTTAAAACAAGAATTATTCAAATGTTAAACAACACTTTTGAAATTATGATCATTAGACATCAATAAGATGGACAAACCATTAACTTTTTTAAGCAAAATGTTGGTGCCAAAACATCAAGGGTATCCACTTACAAGAAATATTTCTTAGATATAATTAAAGTTGTTAAACATTAGAACCATTATTTAAATGGAAGGTTCTTGAAAGTAAAGACTGATCACTAAAGCTAAAGTATTCATTGGAGCAAAGAATTTCCACTCCCTTTCAACAAAATTGGTTATCAAAATTAATCAACTACGATTTTGAAGTACCTTATAAAAACAAGAATGAAAACATTACGACAAACTCATTATTTCTCACGTTCAATCGATACTGACAACAAAAATCTGAGAAGGATGGAAGAAAGATGCAACAATCGAGGACATCGTAAAGAAACTAGAAAAGCAAGAAATTTGATCAGGGAAGTATGAATGGAAGAACGGATTTTTGCGTTAGAAAGGAAGAATCACAATTAACTATGATGTTGAGCTTAGGAAGAAAATTATAACCCTTACACATGACAACCATTTGTTGTTTTATACGCTATAGCCAATCAATTTGGTTGTAGTTTAGTCACAAATTATTTAGAGGCATTCTTTATCTTGTATATATTTATATTTATATGATAAAGTCCATGGAATAATTGTACATTGCAAATGAAATTATAATGAGATTATAATTATGAGATTCATATTG
>JANQBM010000002.1:34578583-34595138 GCA_025594535.1 Erythroxylum domingense
TATCTGAGTGCCAATTTAACTTTCCCATATCCATTGCAAATAACAAGCTAATTTCAAACACTATCCCACACCTACTGTGGATACCGGGCTCGTTAATCATTGAGTTTGTGGCTCTTTGTGCACATCTCTAAGCTATAAGCTCCTTTCCACACTAGTCACTCCGATCACAACTCCTTTTATTTGATCATGCATATCAATGTCATGAAATGCATCAAATTACATAATATGTCATCCATAACTTTCATTCAATGTACACAGGCATTTATCGCATTCATCAGATCTAAGTCCGGCTTTTGACATTTAGTTAAGCACTCATTTCCCACATTCACATATAAATAAATAGCACTTCTAATACATTCCAGATTATTGAGCTCCTTGGATAATCAATGTCCGAATTTATCAATATCAATATCATTTCAAAATATATATAAAGATTAATTAAGATAATTAAAACAAAAACACATATATAATCGAGATTGCACATCTAAGTTACTCACAGTATGCTCCTAATTAACTATTGTCTTAACGATCTGGCAATGTCTAGATGTTGTCAGTCAATTGTGCTTCTATCATACAATTCACACATTTATATACATATTACTAACTTGTTTAATCAAATGAGTACTCAATCATACACATGTATAGGTGTTATGTTCAATGCATGCTCAATTGACTATCTCGGGTATGTAACTTTATTCACAAGTCTTGCTAGTTCATTTATTAAAGCTTGTATATATCTTGTTTTCAATTAGGTTACGCCTTAACTAAGTTTGGTTACTCTCAATTCATCAATCATACATTCAATAATCCTTTTCTAGCATTATATTTGCAAAATTTCTCAATTCTCATTAAATCATGCCTAATTCTTTACCCATAGCCTTTGAATCACATTTGCATTCATAAGGACATCTTTATATGATTAACCACTCATACTTCTCAAATTCATATACATTGATATCAAATAATTTAGTCTTCATATTATAACATCAATTATCAACCTAAATTCATCAAACACTTAACTAATTGATTCAACATCAACTAAGTTCATTTTAGGCCTTAATCAAGTCCAAATGAACCAAAATAATGTAAATTATCCTTAGTTAATTCCATAATCACACAAAACAACATGTTCTTCACTTCAAGCCTTCTTTGCAATCATGTAAGCCTTCCCACGATCATGGGATGAATGAACATAAAGTCATCATCCACTTCCTTCAATTTTGTTTCCAACCTTATTTTCAGGACAAGTTTTCATATCCGTTTTACATGGCCATGATGACAGAGAAAATGACATATTTAGGCAATACAATCTTCTAAAACAATGTTCCTATATGTCATAAGTTTCTAACGACATAAAGTTAATGCAGTTTGGTTACGTATTTTGCGAGTTATACCCAAAATATTACAGACTATTCTCAAACAATGATAGCACCTAGTACTCAACTTCAAGCCAAATTTCAAAACCCTTAAAGACAAAACTCAAATTCAATTCCTTCATGAAAGTTGTAGTCATTTGTCTCTAGCTTAATATAAAATTAAAATCATCCCATTTCGATATCTATAGATGCCTACTTAGTGGAAACACTCCATCCAACATATTCCAGCATAATTCATCATTATCATCTTATATAATTCATCTCCAATCAATCACCATGTATGTTATACTAATATATAACATAATAAAGAAATCCAATACTTATTTATCTCAAAATCTCTTCAATTAACAAACTAACAATCCTCCCAAGTGTTCAAACATACTCCAAGAATAAGATGGAATGAGAAGGATTTCTAAACACAAGATGAAGGCTACAAAATTTTGGCAAAAATCCAAAGGTTATGGAGGTGGTGTGAGAGTGTCATTGATGTGAAGAAAGAAGAAGAAAACTTAAGACCAAAACATGAAAGAAGGTGGTCTTACAAGTGTGAGAGATGTGGGTGAGGTGTGTGGTGAAGAAAATAGACTCTTGTCAAGTTAAAGGCCATGTTATGTGTCTTTGTCTTATACTCCCAATTGTCACTCCATAACTAGTCTATTTGTCATTTAATCACTAGACCATGTGTCATGCAACTATACCACCATTTATCACTCATGGATTCAAGCCATTTACCACTCTATTATTAGTGCCACATGTCACCATTTCATAGGCCTAATTAACCTAAATTTCCATGTATCACTTTGTCTTGCTCTTTAACATTTTTCTTAGACTAGATACACATATCACCTTATCAATTACTCAATTGTAACGATAAATCACAATTTACTAATTATAGTCCATTAAAACAAAATTCAAGACAAAATCAACACATAATTACATCATGATCAATAAAAACCTTTCGTACCCCGGAACATATCAATTGAGTGCATATACTATCTTGTAATGCTTTCTAAATCATGATTCATATATGTATACGAATATTATGCATATGAATGAAATACATATCGTAAATTCTTAAATGAAATAACTCATATGAGTCAATCTAACAGTTTAATCTCGGAACAAGTTTAGGAGGCATGATATTACATCTTTCCCCCTTAAGAAATTTCATTCTTGAAATTCTTACCTGATTGATAAAATAGGCGGGGGTGCTCTTTCCTCATATTTTCATAGTCTCCCATGTAGCTTATTTCTTTAAATGATTAATCCAAAGGACTTTCAATAAATAAATTATTCGATTTCTCAATTGTTTAGTCTAATATCCAACTATCTTAACCGGTTCCTTAATATAACTCAAGTTAGTTACAAATTCAACCTCCTGTGCAAGTATCACATGGGTCGGGTCTGATCAATATCTTATGAGCATATAACGTGAAACACATTATGAATTTGAGCATCTCTGTTGTTAATGCTAATCGGTATGCCAATGGTCCAACTCTCTCAATAATCTCATAAGGACCAATGTATCTAAGACTCAATTTTCCCTTTTTACCAATGCTCAGATTTCCTCGCCATAGTGATACTCTTAGAAACACCTTATCTCCTACCTGATATTCCATATCTCTTCGATGTTGATCTGTATAACTTTTTTCTATCTTGTGTCACTTTAATCCGATTGCGGACCAAATTTACCTTATCAATAGTGTCTTAGATCAATTATGGGCCTTCAACAATCTTTAGGCCCTCTTCATCCTACTACAATGGCAGTCGATACTTTTTGCCATCTAACGCCTCATAAGGAGCAATATCGATGCTATTGTGGTAATGATTGATGTAAGAAAATTCAATAAGGGCTACATATTGATCACATACTCCTTGGAACTCCAATACATAAGCCCTGAACATATCCTCAACAATCTTAATAGTCATCTCACTCTGTCTGTCTGTTTGAGGATGAAATATTGTACTGAAATTCAGCTTCATACCCAAAGCTATCTGTAAACTACCCCAGAATCTGGAAATGAATCTAGGATTCTGGTGTGATATAATAGACACAAGGCATCTATGCAATCTCACAATTTCATTCACATATCTCTAAGCTAGTTGATTCAATGTATTGTTCTCTCGTACAGGTAATAAATGTGTTGATTTCATCAGTCTATCAACAATGATCCATATGGCATTATATTGCCTCGAAGTCCTCGACAATCCCATAATAAAATCCATAGTAATCCTCTCCTATTTCTACTCTGGAATAGGTAATGATTGTAACTTTCCAACCGGAGCCTAATGCTTGACTTTAATCTGTTGATAAGTCAAACACTTAGCAACATACTTTGCTACTTGCTTCTTCATCCCTGGCCATTAGAAATGTTGTCTCAGCGTATTGTACATCTTGGTAGTACCAGGATGCATAACATAAGCTGCTAAGTGAGCTTCTTCCAAAATCTCTTTCCTTAAGTCTTCGACATCAGGTGCACATAATCTTTGTTTCAACCACAATGTATTATCTCTCAATTCAAACTCAAAAATCAAATTTCGTTTCAACTTCTTAATAAGTTTCTTAAATTCTAAATCTTTACTTTCGGCTCTCTTAATCCTTTCATATAATACTGGCCTAAGTTTGAGTGTAGCTAATAATGCCTCATTCTGTCCCAAATTCAGCTCAACATTCAAGGCTCTCAGCTGAACTAGATTCGGTAATCTCGAGGTTTGAATCTGCGCCACACTACTATTATATTTCCTGCTTAAGGCATCAGCCATAATATTAGCTTTACCAAGATGATACTAAATCATACAATCATAATCTTTTAGCAAATCAATTCATCTCCTTTGTCTTATATCCAGCTCTTTCTGACTCAACAATTATTTTGAACTTTTGTGATCTGTGAATATCTGAAATGTCTCACCATACGGATAATATCTCCAAATCTTCAAAGCAAACACCACTGCTATAAGTTCTAAATCATGAACCAGATAGTTGAATTCATGAGGTCTAAATTGTCTTGATACATATGCAATTACTCTGCCATACTGCATCAAAACACACCTTAATCCCTAATATGAAGCATCACTGTATACTACATATCCTCCTGCTCCAGATGGAATAGCTAACACTGGTGCTATAGTCAGTAGGTGTTTTAATTCCTGAAAACTCCTTTGGCACTCATCAGTCCATCTGAAGGGTTCATTCTTCTTCAGAAGCCTTGTCAAAGGGGTTGAGTTAAATGAAAACCCCTCGACAAACCTCCTGTAATATCCTGTTAATCCAAAAAAACTCTGAATATCAGTACATTCATTGGGGTTTCCTCCTTCATTACTGCTTCAACTTTTTTTGGGTCCACCTGAATGCCCTGTCCAGATACTATATGACCCAAAATATTACTTGATCAAGCCAAAATTCACATTTACTAAACTTGGCATACAACTATTTCTTCCTCATAATCTGTAGAACTAGCTTCAAATATTCAGAACGCTCATCTCTACTCTTCGAATACATCAAAATGTCATCAATAAATACAATCCCAAAATGGTCTAGATAATTGAAATACCTTGTTCATCAGTGCCATAAAAGCCACCAGAGCATTTTTCAATCCTAAAGGCATTACCAAAACCTCAAAATACCCATATCGGGTCCTGAATGCACTCTTTAATACGTCAGCTTCTGCTATCTTCAATTGATCGTACCCTAATCTCAAATCCAATTTAGTGAACACCTGAGCTCCTTGTAATTGATCAAGTAGATCATAAATTCTCGGTAATGGGTACTTATTCTTTACTGTCACCCAATTCAACTATCTATAATCAATGCATAATCTCAAGGTCCCATCTTTCTTCTTTACAAACAATACTGGAGTTCCCTAAGGTGATACACTGAGTCTGATGAAGTCCTTGTCTAATAACTCTTGTAATTGAGTTTTAAGTTCCTTAAATTCCACAGGTGCCATCCTGTACGAAGGAACTGATATAGGAGCACTGCTTGGAACTAAGTCAATCATAAACTCCATCTCCCTTTCTGGGGGTAAACCTGGTAATTCACTAGGAAACACGTTTGGGAAATCCCTTATAACGTGAATATCCTGAACTGTCTACTCAGTCCGAGTATCAATTACATGGCCTAGGTAAGCCTCACATCCACCCCAAATCAACCTAAAGGCACTCATCGAGGAAATTAATCTAGCTAGCACTATTTAACTAACACCCCAAAATATTACTCTCAGTTGAGTAGGAGATTCAATAATCACCTCCTTATGCGTAGTGATCCAGTCCATACCTATAGATAATATCTAGCTCTCTCAATTGTAAGATATCAGCTTTCATCTCAGCTTGATCAATCTAAATAATACACTCTTTACATACTTCCCAATTACTATAATACTACCTACTAGAGTACTCACTACTAGACCACATTTCAATATCTCTCTCTTACAATGCAGTTTAGATGTCAATTGTGATGTGATGACTGAATGTGTAGATCGTAGATCTAGCAATGCAAATGCCTCTAAATGAAAGACATGTAACACACCTGTAAACACACCTGTAACGACATTTAGGGAGTCCTGATCCTTCTGTCTGGTAATGGCGTAAATCTTAGCTTGAGACTACGATTGATTGCTTCACACCTCAATTCTGGCACTAAGATTCGCAGAACTTGTTCTACCTCTACCACTTCCTCTCTATCCCACTCCACTGACTCTACTCTATTGAATAGTCATTTCAGTTACCATTCCTCCTCTCACTCTCGACTGTGCTCCAACAATAGCAGGACAATCTCTGATCTGATGCTCGAAGGAGCCATAATGCAGGCAAGCTCCTGATAGCTTCCAACATTCACCACCATGTTTTTTCCTACAATGCTCACAGCTAGGCATATGTGGTGGTTACCTGCTATAAGTTTGCCCTCCAGATGCCTGACCTTTATTAGAATAACTAAAGCCACCTATCAGCCTAAACCCTGACTCGTGACGATTTACTCTAGATTTACTGAATCTTCTGTTATAATCAACTTGAAATTCTCCAGGCTTCTTTATTCTAAACTCTTACCTGTACTCACCTCGTTCATCCTTCAGTAATTGCTCAATTCTGATTGAAGCAGCTCTTAACTCAGTGAAGTTGCTCAAATTGGCAATTGCCAGCCTCGTTTTGATTTCCATATTCAACCCATTTTTGAACCGTCTACATTTTTCCTCCTTAGTCGGGATTAAGGCTGTAGTATACCCCATCAATTTAATGATCCACACTTCATACTCAACTACAATAAGATTCCCCTATTTTAGATCGAGGAAATCCTTCATTTTTTGGTCTAGATAGATCTTTGACATGAAGTTATCCTTGAAGACCCTCAAAAAGTCTTCTCATATCATTCTACAAGGTCGGACCAAACCACCAGTTACAGTCTTCCACCACTGGTAAGTTAGGCTTTGCAGTAACGAGACGACATAATCAAACCTCTAATATGATTCACAATCCATCTGGTCCAATATTCTCTCTGTCCTTTCTAACCAGCTTTTTGTCCCAGTAAGGTTTGTACTTCCGTAGAAGTTCACAGCCCCCTGCTTTCTGAGTTTATCATACCTTCTTTCTCTCCTCTCAGGTACTCTTGAAAGCATTGATTCAAACTGAGGCATAGGAGACTCTCTATTAGCCCCTATTGACCCAAGGTCAGTAGATTCGATAACTCTGTCTCTTATTGCAGATGATCTATAACAGATAACAATTGTGATCACTATACGAATCTCTCACTAGATATCATGTTAAACTACTCCTATATGTCCCTAGGGATGCCAAATCATGCTCTAATACCAAAATTGTAACATCCCACTACCATAGAGCATACACTGACATTCCAGAGATTGTCCGAACACATACTTCACGAAAGCAACATGTTAAAGCAGCCATATCAACTTATCATGGCATCATATAGAATATAAGCATTTCGAAGAAATACATTTCCTCATATCATTAATAGCCATAAGCATACATTGTCATTACATTCATTACACTTATTTTTCATTTTTATACAATATGTAAAATGTGAACGTTCACAACTTTATACAATGTGTACAATATAAAACTGGGTACTGGACCAATATAATCTAATTAGACGCTTCAGCATCAGTTGAACAGACCTTTGAGCCATTCTTGGTTCCAAAACGGACAATACTAGACTGCTATTATATTGTCTTAAAAGCTAAGTCAACCTAGTACCTGAAAATCAACGTTGCAATTTTGGTGATTTTACAAACTCAATGAGTGAATCATCATTAATGTGTTCACTCAAGTCAAGACACAACATCACAAACATATAATCCAAATTCTCAAATATATCACATTCTTCAAACCAATTCCCATTTATCACATCATTTAGTTTGGATACCAATTCACGATATACGTATCTCACATTCTAACCAACACATTATGAACACAACCATTTCATGTAGTCATCTCAAGTAATCCAATCACTCATCTCAATCATTCATTTTAACATGTGCATAAACATTTCATATTATTATTTAAACACAATTCAGTAATTCTTCCTAGTTATCCACATGACACATACATGATATATATATATGTATGCAAAAGCATATATGACTCCACTTTCTTTTTATTTGTTTTGAACAAGTGCCAATTTAATTGTCCTGTATCTATTGCGGATACCGGGTTCATTTTAAACACTATCCTGTACCTATTATGAATACCGAACTCATTAATCATTAAGCCTGTGGCTCTTTGTGCACATCTATGAGCTTTAAACTCCTTTTCACACTAATGACTTCGGTCATAACTCCTTTATCTAATCATGCATATCAATGTCATGAAATGCATCAAATCACATAATATGCCTTTAATAACTTTCATTCAGTGTACACAAGCATTTATCGCATTCATTGGATCTAAGTCTGGCATTCAACATTTAGTTGAACACTCATTTCCCACATTTACATACAAGTAGATAACACTTCCAATACATTTCCAAATATTGAGCTCCTCAGACAATCAATGTTTGAAATTATCAATATCACAATATCAATATTAGTTCAAAATACATATAAAGATTAATCAAGACAATTCAAACAGAAACATATATATAATCGGGATTGCACATCTAGGTTACTCACAGTATGCTCTAGATTAGCTATTGTCTTGACGATCCGACAATACACTCTTATAAACAAATGTTCCTATATGTCTTAAGTTTCTAATGAGATAAAGTTAATGCAGTTTGGTTCAGTATACTGCGAGTTATACCCAAAATACTATAGACTATTCTAAAAAAATAGCAGCACCTAGTACTTAACTTCAAGCCAAATTTCAAAACCCTTAGAGATAGAAATCATATTCAATTCCTTCATGAAAGTTGTATCCATTTGTCTCTAATTTAATGTAAAATTAAAATAATCACATTTGGATATCTATGGATCAAGATATGGCTTAAATACAAATGCCTACTCAATGGAAACACTTCATCTAACATATTCCAGCACACTTCATCATCATCATCTTATACAATTCATCTCTAATCAATCATCATGTATGTTATACTCACATATATCACAATAAAGAAATCAAATACTTACTTATTTATCTCAAAATCTCTTCAATTAACAAGTTAACAAGCCTTCCAAGTGTTCAAACGTACTCTAACAACAAGATGGAATGAGAAGGATTTCTAAACACAAGATGACGGCTACGAAATTTTGGCAAAAATCCAAGATTTATAAAGGTGGTGTGAGAGTGTCGTTGATGTGAAGAAAGAAGAAGAAAACATAAGACCAAAACATGAAAGAAGGTGGTCTTACAAGTGTGAGAGACGTGGGTGAGGTGTGTAGTGAAGAAAATGGACATTTGGTATGACACTTGTCATGCTAGGAGCCGTGCTATGTGTTTTTGTCTTACACTCCTGATTGTCACTCCATAACTAGTCCATTTGTCATTTAATCACTAGGTGATGTGTCATTCAACTATACCACCATTTATCACTCATGGATTCAAGGCATTTTTCACTCTATTATTAATGCTAGTTGTCACCATTTCATAGGCCTAATTAACCTAAATTCCCATGTATCACTTTGTCTTGCTCTTTAACATTTTTCTTAGACAAGATGCACATATCACCTCGTCAATTACTCAATTGTAATGATAAATTCCCAATTTACTAATTATAGTCCATCAAAACAAAATTCAAGACAAAATCAACACACAATTACATCATGATCTAGCCTTTCGTACCCTGAAACATGTCAATTGAGTGCATATACTATCTTGTAATGTTTTCTAAATCATGATTCATATGTGTACACAAATATTATGCATATAAATGAAATAAATCTCATAAATTCTTAAATGAAATAACTCATATGAATCAATCTAATAGTTTAATCTTGTAACAATTTTGGGAGGCAGGATATTATAGCATAATTATAGTCAAATAATCATTTATCATTCTCCCAATTAGTAGTAATTTATTGTAGTACTTGGCTTTGTTCTTAAGAGACAGCTACAATGTATAGTTCTCCACTACCAACTTAATATAAATTATTTATAACTATATTATCTCTACCTTTCTTATATGGAATTTAAAACCAAAGCCTAGTAATGTTGGTGACTATATCTATTGGAAAGTTCTAACAAATACTTCAAATTATAATGATCAATTTGTATAGTAAATCTTGTCCTTATTAAATAATGAGACTAATATCTGACTAAAGCTAGTAGTTGTTTTTTGTATGTGGATAAATACAAATGTTTAACATATAAAGCCTTACTTATGAAAGCAATGAGGTGATCTCCTTGCATCAATACAACACCAAAACTCATGCCACTTGCATTAGCCTCCACCAAAAATTCCTTAGTGAAGTATAGTAAAGCTAAAATAAGTGATATTACTAATACTTGTTTAATAGCTTTAAGGATCCTTTAGCTTTTGAATTTCACCCAAATGCATTTTTCAATAGTAAAGAAGCTAAGGGGATGACTAAGCTAATCATTAGTTGGCTAGTCCTATAAATCCCCTTAGTTGCTTCAAATTAATTAAAATTGGCCACTCTTGTACGACACTAATCTTCTTAGGGTTAGTTGAGACCCCTATTTTGAGATGAAATGATCAACATATTCCATCTTAGTTTCTCTGAATGAGCATTTTGATTCTTTATAAATAGTTATTGATCCCTCAAAACTTGTAATACTTGTTAAAGATGCATAAGATTTTGATTTTGTGAACCACCATAAACCAGAATATCATTTAAGAAAAAAAATTTCCTTAGGTATGATTTAAAAATGGAGTTCATCAAACTCTGAAATGTAACTGGTGCATTGGTCAAACTTAAAGGCATAACAAAAGTTTTCATAATGGTAGTCATGGGTTTGAAAGGCTATTTTATGTATATCCTCTTAGCACATCTTAATTTGATGGTATTTGACCCTTCTTTCCAACTTAGAAAAATATTTTTAATTTGTCTAACAATTCTTCAATTAATGATATGGAAAACTTTTCTTTCATGGTGCACTTGTTTAAGGTCTTATAATCCACACACATTCTTTAAGAATTATCTTTTTTCCTCATCAAAACTACTGGTAAGGAGAAAAGATTGATAGTTTCTTTGATGACACCTTGCTCCATCATATCCTTTACCATTTCTTCAATAGCTCCCTTTTATACTCCAACGTATTTATAAGGTCGAATGTTAACAATTTTTTTCCTCCTTCAAAATAATTTGATGATCGTGCTTTCTAGTAGGTGGTAATATTGCTTATTCAACAAACAAATCACTAAGAACCTCTAGAAATTCCTCTAGTAACCTTCTACCTTGTTGCTCATTTACCTTTTTATAACTCCTAGCTCCATCTGTGTAACTTTAAATCTTTTAGAATCATTTCCCTATACACACTCATCATTTCTTAGCACTAAAAATGACAAATAACATTAATACTTTCCATCATTTTAGCAAATTGCCTTTTTGAAGCCAAAGTAACCCTTAGACCATTTCTTAACTTAATCACTACCTTCCTATTTAAACTTCATGGTACCATTGTTATAATTGCAAACTACCTTATTTAAAGTTAATAACCATTAAATGCCAAGCACCATATCACCTTTCATGATATTTATCACTAAAACATTAGCGTTAATACAAGGATGGGTTCTCATGATATTTAATAAGACCCTGCTCTTATTAGCAGTCCTTTTTTGGGAAAATAAATACAAGGATTGGGCTTGTAGAAATAGATGAAGTGTATATTACTATGAAAGGAAGTAATAAAAACAATGGTAGTTTTTTAGAGACTACCCCTCTCTTTGATCCATATAAGGCAATAACTTATTCCCGATTCCCCTTACCCCTAATAACCTCATTTCCTTTTTACATATAAAGACTCAAACTTGATAAAAAACATAATAACAACCTTGCCTCATCATTCCTCTAACTAATAATTAGCCTATGGAATATTCTTATAAGTAAGTTGTACTAACAACAAACTCCAATAAAGAAACTGAATCAAAAGTTATTTGCTATGTTGGCCACTTCTTACATTATGGTTTTTGCTCCTACTTTTAGGTGGTACAAACTTCTTTCCAAGTTCTTTTTTCCCTTCCTTGTATTGGAAAACTTCATCTGGAAATTATTCTTTGAGTTAGTCTACTGGTTCTTATGTTACTTCAAACTCGTACAATTGCTTCCACTTAATTAATAACTCTAACCCCTTTACACCTTCTTGAGTGTCCTGTATCTCTTTAGATTCTACCTAACACACCATTTGATCGTTTAAGAATAAAGGTAATGATTGATAATTAAAGGCATCATTAATAGCTCTTTTATTTAGGAGACATGAAATACTGAGTGGATAAATGTTTTAAGAGGAAGGACAAGTTTTTAGGTTGCTTGTCTTATCTTCTATAAGATTGTTTAAGGGCCAAAATATCAGAGAGCTAGTTTTTCATTTATCTTCTTACCCAATGATTTTTGTTGTTAGGGACGTAAATTCAACTATGCTTTTTCTCCTACCTGGAAATCTATTTCCATTCGTTGTTGGTTAGTTGATTTTTTCATTTGCTTTTGGCCAACAATAACTGGTTGCGTAACTCCAAAATCATCACATCTCTTTGAATTAGCATGATTTTAACTCAAAATTAGAGGTAGGACAAGTGGGTAAGGGAGGAGGTTTCTGCTGTATACTACTTTAAAGAGTGCACATTTTATAGATGTATGGTATAATGTGTTATAATAATGTTCAACCCATGCTACCAATTTTGACCAATCCCAAGGCTGCTGACTAGAAAAGTAACAAAGATAAGCTTCGAGGCACCATTTCACCACCTCATTTTGCTTATTTCTTTAAGGATGATATGAAGTAATGAACTCTGGAGTCGAGTATGTTATAATTGAAACAATTCACTCTAAAAATTACTCATGAATACTAATTAACCTAAAATTGGTTATTCAATTATGAATTATCCGCAAGTGAGCCACATAGTTGTAGCTAGTACTAACTAATGCATATATCCCATAAAAATGATGAGTATTAGTAATTAGCTTTATCATATTATCTAGTCTACGAATTTAATTTTTATTTTTAATAAAGAAAATAAAACTTAAGCAATTAAAATAAAATAAGCAGCAATACTGAACTGAGAAAGAAGAAATCACTAAGAAAGCTATCGATATCAAGAATTATTGTTTAGGTTACAAACCCCCCTAAAAACCTTATATAGTTGACCTTTTATTATGCAATTGTTTTATTGACTATTGGACCGTGAAAATTCCTATAATGTGCTAATAACTCACTTAAGACTATTAACAACTAATATTAGAGTTATCAACTAATATTATTCAGGTTAAAGATATTAAGATTGCTTTACCGATTTGTGAGTTTCGCTATTAGGTTTGATCCTAATCTAGAGGATTTATAATGACCCTAATTAGAACAATTAAAAAGGCTTCAAAGAAATTAGGATAAAGGTTTATATGTGGGTATAATCAATGAAAAAAGGCTAAGACTCAACTTGGTTATTCCTAAAGGATAAATTATAGGTAAGGTAATAATCAAAAAAATAGGCTAACATAAATTGTTAAATCTAAGTGCCTTTATCACTTTAGTGCTTCTAATTTAACAAATATGATCTCAATATGTATAATAAAAGAAAGTTCTAAAATTGTTCCATTATACATGTTAACACAAATGAATGAATAAAAAAATCTTAAAAATTTTGAAATTTTTTGCTCTTAAGCTCTAAAGCTCATGAAAAAGATTCATATACATGTTTGTAAATAATATGCAATTTCATTCAATTTGACAATTTCAATTAATACTAAAAATATAGCTTATAAAAGTAATTTTATTCTAACTATCATCCTTTTGCATACTAATTCAAGTCAATATTCAATAATGAAATAAAGTATTGATGGAAATATTTCAATTAATTTAAGATATCAGTTAATAAAATTTAATAATCATCAAGATTATAATAAGCTTAAAGAAATCATTAAAAATCGTTAACCTCTTCCCCACACTTAAAGTTGTACATTGTCCTCAATGTACACAATATAAACATTTAAAATAAGTGAGAGGGTTAGGTTGGTACTTTCCTGAATAAGACAAAAAAAATTTTAATTTCTGATCCATCTAATAGAAGGCTACATCCTTGAAAAACATAAAGAAAAAGGGATAAAAAGATAAAAGAAAATAAAATTAACAAAAACAAAAATAACTAAGAAACATGAAAAAAATAAAATCTATCCTACTTCATGAGTTGCCTCCCAAACAACACTTGTTTAACGTCTTTAGCTCGACATATACTGTACGTTTATGTAATCTTAGCTCTATTATCAATGACTTATTTCCACCTTTCTCTCCGTATAAGGGTTTTTTAGCCTGTAAGTAAGTCACATGTTGTAAGATAATAACAAGGACATAATTTATCAAATTAATAAATCCAATTGCTTATATTAATATCCTTTTTAATGACAATCTGTAATTAAAATAGGAAATAACAAAACTCCTTAAATCATTAGCTAACTCAAATAGTTTGTCTTTAAGGAAGTGGGAACCCTCCATATTTAACGTCATTACTAATGCCTCATCAGTATTTTCCTTATTTGGTTCCTCTGCCAGTTCTTCCTTAACCACCTTTTTCCACTTTTCTTCTTCTTCTTCTTTTTGGACAAAGGTTACAAAGGTTTCTAGCTCATCTTCTTCAATTGCCTCCTGCCACATAGCTACTTCCTCTTCTTAGATAGAGGCTTCATTTCTTCATCTTTGTCTTCTTTCATAAGCTCGTTTTCCTTCCTACGGGTGATTGCCATTCCAAATTTTTTAGAATCTAAATATCTCAACTAGTTGGTTGATTTGATTCACCATATTTTGTATACAAGCCTCTGTTTCCTAATGCCTCATATTTGATTCTTGAATAAACTCGGCTATCATATCTTTCAGAGCAGTAGTTAACTCCTCACCTTTTTGAAATGTACCATAATTCATCAAATCAATTGTTGTCTCTTCTTCACTTTAAGACATTAGGGAGCTTAGATAATATGAACTATTATGCTCATCATATGTAGGTAAAGAAAGCCTCATCAAATTCACGTTGACTAGCTACTCTCTCGGTAAGGCATTCCATTAGTTTATCAATAATACTTTCTTATCATTGCTCTTATTGTACATATTTAGTTGGAACATAGTCATTCCATCCATATGTGTAAGGGTTGCTCCACTCTTAATTATATATATTCTCATATGATGGACCTTAAGGCTGTTTGTACATGTTTGGTTGCTCTCACATATACGTTGATACCCAACATTCATGAGTGTAGTAATTACTCCAAAAATTGTCACAACATAGCCTAAACTTCTATTGAGCTTCCAAAAACAAGTGAGGAAATGGCTCTTTCCCACATGATGGTGATGTTAGAAATTGCAAAGACCTATTCTAGCTCCCACAAAAGAATTGTCCAGTCCATCCATCCTTGTTAGTTATGGCTATGAAGTTAAATCTCAATTCCTAAAATAAACCACTAATATAGTGTAAATTTAAAGAAGTTTAAAAGATAATTAAATGAATAAGCAAAAAATATAATAAGATACAATAAAATAAAATACAATAAACACAAAAATAATGGCTAGAATAATAACATCCAATTGTTCCTAATATCACTATCCCCGATAACGGTGATAAAAATTTGATTGATCCAAACTTAGTTAGTCAATTATAAATTATCTGCAAGTTCCCGGTGTAATTGTATCTAATACCAATAAGGACGGGTTGATCCCACGAAGATGATAAGTATTAGTAATTACCATTATCTAATTATCTAGTCTACAAACTTAATTTTGATTTTTAATAAAGAAAATTAAAATAAAGCAATTAAAATAAAATAGGAAACAATAATGAACAAAGAAATAAGAAATCACTGAGAAAACTATCGATATCAAGAATTAGTGTCTAAATTACAAATCCCCCTAAAAACCTTTAAATAGTTGACATTTTATTATGCAATTATTTTATTGACTATTAGACCATGGAAATTCATTTAATATGCTAATAACTTACTTAAGACTATCAACAACTAAACTTAAAATTATCAATTGATATCATTTTGATTAAAGGTACTAAGATTGACTTATCGATTTGTGAATTCTACTATTAGGTTTGACCCTAACCTAGAAGATTTATACCATCCTATCTCTAGTTTTGCAATCAACTCCTTTCAACTACGACAGATTTATTCATACATAGGATTTCTCAGTTTTTATATTATGAAATCAAATTATGCTCTAATATTCTGGATCTATTAGAGTATATATTAAACATATAATTGAATCACAATATAACAATCAAAAAATTGCATTAAATAAAAGAATCAAAACATCTCTTCACGTCTACCCCCATATTTTGCCTTCGAACACATCTTTTTATAGTAACTTTTAAGGTTCTGGGAGACACATGATGTAACAGCCCAGACCACCTACTTGCAGATATTATTCGCTTTGGGCCTCGGCCTCTCAGGCCTCCCGCCCTCACGGTTTTGTTTTTCCAGCGTGTAAGCCTCTTTAGGGCATTACTCACGCTGGACCTCCCAGGAGGTCACCCATCCTGGTATTGCTCTTGCCCTAGCACATTTAACTTCGGAGTTCTGATGGGATCCGGTGCGTTGGGGCATGAAAAATGCGTCTGCAAGGGAGAG
>JANQBM010000002.1:34595238-34634656 GCA_025594535.1 Erythroxylum domingense
CCCCTACAAGATCATGTTCTTTCAATTCTAACTAACTCCATAAGCTTTTCTAACTTAATCTAAATTTCTCCTTTTTATACCATCAATCTTTAAAAAAAAAATTTCCACCCCTAAAGACATTATAATTAATACCTAATCGCAACAAAATAATCAAATTAAACCTCAAAATAGACTAATCACATGCTTACTAGTAAGAAAGGAATTGGGGTCCAACAACATTCTTAGTCGTGAAGTATTATTTTAGCGTATTCCTACTAGTATGTATAACATAGGTTACCATTTGTACTTTCTCCAAAAATCTCTTTTCTCAATTTATCTACATTGGGTATACATACTTTTTACTACAATCATACAATATCATTTTTCCTATTCAAATACAAAATTTGGATTCATTTACAATTTCTCGGTAAGATTTAGAATTTCTGAATCCTCACTTTGGGATTTTCTAATCCTTTTATGAAAACCGGTCTTAATTTCCAAGTAACTAATAACACTTCATTTTGCCCCAAAATTCAACTTAATATTCTATGCTCTTTATTTCATTAGGTTTGCTAACCTCACTATCCGGATTTGTGATATTCCGTTATTGAATTTTTATGCTTAAGCATCAGATACAACACTATCTTTACTGGAAAATACTAATTTGTACTATCATAATCTTTCAGTAATTCAATCCATTATCTCTGTCTTATATTCAATTCTTTTAAACTCAATAAGGGCCTCAAACTTTAATGATATGTACATTTATATATGTCCAAAATGTTTCACTGTACATATTATGTCCTCAAGCTCTCAAGCAATCACTATTACAATAAATTCAAAATCTTGTATCAAATAATCAACTCATGAGACTTGAATTGTCTCAATGGATAAGAAATCACTTTATTATGTTGCATTAAATTGCATTCGAATCCCTGGTGTGAATTCAAAATCTCCAATTCCACACGATATAATTAACATCGGTCTTATAATTCCTCAAAATTCTCTTTACATTAATCACTCATACAATTTACACATTTTTCCTCAGACATTTTTGTCAAAAGGCTAAGATCAATAAAAACTCCTTGACAATCTTTAATGGTATCCAATATACAACTAATTCCAGAGAACTCCAGATCTCTTATACAAATGCCTTCATTACTTTAATTTTCTTTGTGTCTCCTAATATGTCATGTTTAGATACTATACGACCTAAGATTTTATTTGATCAAGCTAAGATTCACTCTTATTGAACTTGGCAAATAATTGTTTCTACCTTCATGATATATAAGACTTACCTCAAGTATTCAATATATTCTCCTTAACTTTATGAATACATTCATCAAATAATCTATGATCATAGTCACTAATTGATTCATGCAAAAATTGGGACACTTTATTCTTCAATGTCATGTCATTGTCAGGGGCATTGTTAACTCAAACAAATGTAGCCAAAACTTAACCTGCCTATGATTAGTTCTCATAATTCCTTAAGTGACCAATTCCTCAATAAGGTAGTATCATCCCATGTTATTATCAGTCTCCAAATTGACTTCTTTTCTTGAATGATTTTCTCCATTCATTCGATTTCCTCTGATTTCACGTTGACTTATTCTAATGTCTGTTCATTCATACTAGTTTCTCCACTCATTTCAATTTATTTACAATCTTAACTTCCGATGTTGGAAACACATTCATCATATCTAATTTGTATCTCATGTTCATATTTGTAGAGAATATAATGTGGACCAAAGTTCTCCTCACATTAGCAATAATATCACCTTAAATTCAAGAATCCAATCACATAGTTGGATACTTTACATCAAACATAATGCATATACTCTCATTAGCATATTCTACATTTTATGCTTGTGTCTCTGTTAGGATTAGGACTCCAATACTCACTTTTGAATCATTACATATCCATTTATGATTTGTTCCTTCATTGATCATTCTTAATATAAACTATCTTATCTGCTTAACCTAATTCAGTGAAATTCTTCTTTGAAAGAAGATTTCTTGCTTCTAACATCTATATTGTTCATGCAATCTTCATCAATCAATTGGTTCCATTATTGCTTATTAGCCATTCTTAGTAACTCAAGAAGATCAATTTCTATCTTTTCTTACACGTTCATAAAGTTTAAGTTATCAAAACTCAATCAAGTTCTAGACATGATTACTGCCGCAATATGCTTAGGTGTGTACCATCAAGGTCCTCCCATTCTATCCAGAGATTTATTTCCATCATAACACCAATTATCTTTCACTAATAATACTTTGATCTCAATTGATCCTAGACAGTAATTCTCTCTTTATTCCTTCCCAAAAATCTGGGTATCCCTGCCAAAATTGTGACAGAAAGCTAAATTTTTTTCTGTCAGGTCACCATCATGCCCTGCACTTTCTCCCTCATAATAACACATATAGTAACATCATTAACAATCTTGATCTATCCCTGAAAAATCACTATAAGCACATTCGTGTGTTACTTTAATTCATCTTAGACTTTAAACTATAGGGACTATGACTAATAATTATTCAATAAGTCATAGATTGCTTCCTATAACATCTCCACACACATAATACATATGTACTCGATATTCTCATTTGTCATGGTAATTCCATTAGCAGATATGCATTTACAATAACGATTCAACTTAATCTTTACAATTTTTACATATCATCTTGAAATTTTGATCTCAATATCACAGACATATTCTTATGTTAAAGCATAACTCTTATCCCATTTATCCGACATTCATTTCAAGTCCAGGTTTAACCTCTCAAGGTCATAGAAAATTTTGTTTTCTTTCAACTTGGCTTGTACACTTTAAATCTCGTCATTTCCATTTATATACCTATTTTCCTCAAACAATCCACGACAATGTATTCACATCTATTTTACATTCGAGGATATACCACCATAATACAATATTGATGTCATATTCTATAAGACATCACCAATACAAATGCGTTGAATCTCTATCTGTCATATCTAACTATATACTATTTCTCATTTCTAGATATCCACAAACTTTCAATTTCTCACATTCTGATAGATCATCATTCTTCTCACTATTTCTATTAGCTTAAACTTTTAACAAATGCTCATGCGTGTGACTCAAACTAGGGATCGGTTGCTATTGCCTGCTATGACATGTCTAAAATGCATGTAACTTGACACATATTTCAAAAATTGCCTATGTAAGATACTAAATATGGGCTCTGACACCAAATTGTAGCACCCCACTCTCGCAAGACATGTATCCGACATCTTAAGTGATGTCTGAGTGCATACCCTATAAGGGTGGCATGCTAGAACAATCAAATGCTTGAAACTTAATACATTTTTTACAACACAAATCATTTACAAACATCTCCCATTCGGAAAGTTATTAAAAATAGAATATTCAAATACACATTATACAAAAATCTCGAAATATACAAATTGATACAAAAATAAGAAAGTACAAATACAGATGCGAACTGATCCTGACTTCCATCTCTTACTCAAATGCTTCGTCTGTATTCTTATTAGCCTAATGGGGTAACTCTTTTGAGCTTGAAAAAATATTGCAAATTTTGGGTGAGTTTTACGAACTCAGATAAGGTAACCATCATTGATGGTTCACCCAGTTCATGCATCACATAGATACACATAACATGTAATTCACATCTTTGCATTTTGCATAAAGTATCACATAACTCTCATCACTACATAACATGTAATTCACATCTTTGCATTTTGCATAAAATATCACATAACTCTCATGACTACATTAATTCATCATGTAGCATCAATTAACACCTTATTCATTTATTTCACATTTCACATTTGAACCATTCAAACAGTGCATTTCAATCATTTACACATATATATCAAATGCATATGCAATGCTCATCAGACTCACTTTCAATTGTTATTATTATGACTGAGTGCCTATAACTGTCCCGTATCCATTATAGATACTGGGCTCATTAATAACTGTCCCTTATTCATTGGGGATACAGGGCTCATTTTACATAGTGAGCCTTTGGCTCTTAATCACTTTATGAGCTTTAAGCTCTTTTCCACTTTCTGAGCTTTAAGCTCTTTTTCGGTGGTTACTTCGATCACAACAGCCTTTACATTATTATGCATTCATGTAATGAAATGCGTCAGTCGTATATGCTTAATCAGTCACTTTATTTCACTTTACATATTCACTTTCACATGTCATTGGACCTTGGTCGGGCATTTAACATTTAAGTTGAGAAAACACATTTATTTCGTCATATTCACATTCAAGGAGCACTTCAAATATCACATTTATTCATCAGAATCATTGGACCTTCATTGTCCGAAACCAGCACAATCAAATCACATTCATTTGATAATTCAAACATAATATAAAACAAACAATTAATTGAGTGAGACCGTCTAGGTTACTTATAGTACACTCCAAATCAGCATTAGCTTCCATGATTCGGAAGCATCTGGAAGCAGACGTTCTATCATGTGTATCAACATCATATAATACACATTGACACATATTATTAATTGCACAATCATATAAACACCCAATCACATACATAGGTATATGTGTTATGTATAATGCATCCTCAATGACGATCCTGGGTATCTTTCCATTATTCTCATTACATAATCATTCATATTTCCAAACTCACATAAGTATCATTTATACTTATGATTTATACCTCAATAAAACCATAAAAATCGAAATTCTTAACTCATTTCATCATATTCGGATTTTTCCTATAACAACTTTCAGGTTAACTTTCCAAGTTCTTTTTGACTAAGAAAATGAAGTCATTTGAGGATACTTTTTTTCTAGAAAATTGTTCCCCATTGTCTTAAGTTTCTATTGACGCCAAAACTATTCAATTTGGTTTAGTATCCTATAAATTATGTTCACAATAATATAGATTGTGTATAATTGAATTTTTGGCTAGTTCATGATCATACCCTCAAATCGTACAACTCGTAACTTTCAACTTAGATATCTAAAAATTACAAACTTAATACCAATTGAAAGATAAGAGAATGGAATACATCAAGACATAATTTCTGTCTCGGGAAGTACTCCAACCTCAATCAAGACTCAATTTTGCGCCAGATTTTGAGAATCTTAGAGACAGAATTAAATTAGAATTCTTCAAGAAAGTTGTAGAATTATGTCTTTAGCTTAGTCTGAATTAAGAATCACCTCGTTTGGACATCTATAGCTCAAGATATCATCAAAATACCAACACATGTTCAAAAAGCATTACTCGCATACAGCCTTCGAGTCGCGATCGCGATGTTCTGCGTTTGCCCAGTAGGTCGCAATTGTGACGATCACGACCTGCTTCTGGGCCAATGCGCTCCTTCTTCTTTCTTTTATTTTTTTTTTCAAACTTCACTTCCATTTTAAAGAACCTAACTTCATATAATTGTGTTCAGGATTCTGAAAGTTATACACAACTTACTACATATTGTTCAACAGCGGAGACAAAATCTGAAACTCAACTTCAAGACAATTTTCAACACTCTTAGAGACAAAATTCAAACTCCACTTCTTCATGAAAATTGTACCCATTTGTCTTTAGTTTAATATAAATCAACATTCATCCTATTTGGATATCTGTAGGTCAAGATATGTCTAAAATACAGATGCATGTTCTATAGAATCACTACATCTAACACATTTCCAACACATTTCATCATCAATTTCATCCTAATTCACCTCAACAACAATAACTTATTAATTATCAAAAAATCATCACTCTTCCAACCCCATTTTTATGATCATGCTAGCTTTAACCCATCATCAATACAAAACAAGGCAAAAATTCATTCATTCATTCATCACATTTTTACACTTTCATACACCATTTAACAACACCAAAGTAAAACATAATTCCATTAACTCTTCATTCACCCACATTATTAAGTCATGAATAATGTTAGCTCACTAAATTCAATCATTTTGACAAAAATCTCTTTATTTAAAACACCCACGAATTTACCCAAGGAATTTCATATTCAAACCAAAATCTCAAATTACTCATCATAAAGTCCCATTTACACTAACCCATAAAGATTAAAGTATCACTTACTTGATTTATCTCCAAATCCTTCAAAAACTCACCAACCCTAGGTATCCCATGTATCTCACAGCCATCATCATTCTAGGGTGGATCTGGTTAGGTTTTCTTGTAGTAAATGAAAGGAACAATAAAATAGAGGTAGAAATTGAAAGATGGAAGCAAGGTTCAACGTTGATGATGATTGACAACGCACTTCACGAAGAAGAAGAAGAGAAGGCCACAAAAATGGGAACAGGAGAAGTAAGACAAAACACTAAACTTGGTCTTTCAATTGGAAAGCATCGTGGGTTTTAAGACATGGCTTGGCAAGTGATATTTTCACTTGCCACATGTCATCTCCTTATAGGTTCACTTAGGTTTTCTCATTCAATTTGTCCAATCAACTCCAATTTCTATTCCAATTGTCTCCAAATTTCAATGACATATGTCATTACACCCAAATGTCATTTATAAAAATTTTCAATGTCATTTGACTCTTAATTCTACTGCTATGTATCAATTGTCTTGCCACTTGGTATTTTTCCTAGTCCAAAATTACTTAAATTGTCATAAATTTTTATAAAATTCTCCAAAAATTCTAAATTACTAAATACACTCTCCAAATCAATTTTCAACATATAAAAGCCACAATTCTCAACAAAATCACATTCACAATTCAATTATAAATCAATTATACCCAGAATGTCTATGAATGCATGTGCAATCATTTTAATGTATGCAAAAATTCAAATTCATGTGAATATATGCTAACACTATGCTTGAGCATGAAATGCATATTTCTAATATCTCATTGTTTTCTCTCAATTATGAAAATCTACAGTTCTAACCCTTAGTATGAAAACGAGATGTTACATTTGGCATCATGATCGCGACATATTATGCTCATACTAATAAAACCAAATTCTTTTGTTTTATTAATAATAAATATTTTCATCATAATATTGTAACTAGAAGAAAATTAAGTTATATGTAAATACACTTTCTTTCTAGGGCACTACATTTACATAAACCTAACATTCTCCCACTTGCCCTCATGATAGTTTGACATATCCCTCATTCCCATGCCTTTTAGGTGACCCTCGAAGCTCTTCTGTGACAGTGTCTTCGTGAATGGATCAGCAAGGTTTTGATCTGTGAGAATCTTCATCACATCCACCTCACCACGTTGTATTATCTCCCTTATGAGATGATACTTTCTCTTAATGTGTTTAAGGGCTTTGTGGTTCTGAGGTTCTTTAGAATTAGCCACTACCCTACTATTATCACAATAAAGCGTAATGGCCTTTTCCGTCTCAGGAACTACCTCCAAATCCTTTAGGAACTTGCAGAGCCATACTGTTTCCTATGTTACTTCACAAACAGCAACATATTCAGCCTCTATAGTCAAATCAGCAACACAAGATTGCTTGACAGTCCTCCAGACTATGGCTCCACCTCCTAAAATAAATATAGAACCAAAAGTTGATTTCATTGAATCAACATCTGATTAAAAATTGGAATCCATATATCTTGTCAGAATAAGGTCACTTTTAGATTAAGCAATCATTAAGTTCTTCATCCTATGAAGATATTTCAATATGCACTTGACGGCAGTCTAATGCTCCATTGGATTAGATTGGACTCTGCTTGCAAGTCCCACTGCGTAACAGATATCTGGTCTAGTGCAAAGCATAGTATATATTAAACTTCCAACTGCTGAAGCATGTAGAATGTTGCTCATACATTCGACCTCCTCTTGGGTCTTAGGTGCTTGCTCCTTTGAAAGTTTGATTCCATGTCTAGTGGGTGTGAAAAAAGTGATTCCATGTCCAGTAGGTGTGAAACCCTTTTTGGAATCTTGCATGTAAAACTTATTAAGCATGTTCTTAATATAGGTCAGTTGAGACAACGTTATTTGCTTGATATTACGATCCTTTATAACCTTGATCCTTACAACATAGTTAGCCCCTCCCAAATCCTTCATTGAGAATTGTTCGTTTAGTCATCCCTTGACCGTAGATAACATTCCTACATAATTCCCAATAAGCAAAATGTCATCGACATAAAGAATTAGGAAAGTAACCTTGCCTTCTTATATCCTTTTATAGACACAAGGCTTATCTAGGTTTTGTATGAATCCATAGGTCTTGATAGCCTTATCAAACCTAATGTTCCAAGACCTAGATGCCTGCTTAAGTCCATAAATGGACCTTTGTAGCTTGCATACCTTATGCTCATAACCTGGCTCATTGAATCCTTTTGGTTGGGCCATATAAATAGTCTCCTTAAGATCCCCATTATGAAATGTGGTCTTGACGTCCATTTTCTAAATTTCATAATCGAAATATTCTGCTATAGCCAAAAGAATTCTGATGAACTTAAGCATGGCAACTCGAGAAAAAGTCTCCTCATAGTCTATACCCTCCTTTTGAGTGTAACCCTTAGCTACCAATCTAGCTTTAAAGGTCTCTACCTTTCCATTAAATCCTCTCTTCCTTTTGAAGATCCATTTACACCCTATAGCTTTTACACTTGGTGGTAAATCTACAAGGATCCAGACTTTGTTGGCGTACATGGAATCTATTTCTCATTCCATTACCTTGATCCACTTTTTCACATCAACGTCACTAATAGCCTATGTATAAGTAATGGGATCTATAACTTCTTGGTCTGAGATGGCAATTATGCCTTCTCCTAGACCTAGATACCTTTTTGGTTATCTCACAACCTTCCCACTATGTCTAGACACTACTTAATGTTCAGGTTGCTCTTTCGATTCAACTCTTGAATCCATTTTGACATCTTGTTCCGCTATATCCAAATTAACTCTTAGTTTGGATGAAATAGCTAACTCCTTTAGTACTACTTCACCTCTTCTTTTTTGATTTCTCACAAATTCTTCCTCCAAGAAGGCCGCATTTGTTGACACAAATACCTTCATGTCTTGAGGACTGTAAAAATAGTACCCTCATATACCCTTAGGATATCCTACAAACAAACATACTTCTGACCTTGGTTCCATCTTTATGGATTCAGGCCTTAGAATATGGACTGCGCAGCCCTAAGTCCTCAAGTGTTGCAATGAAGGCACTTGTCCAGTCCACAACTCCCTAGGTGTTTTAGGCACCGATTTGGATGGAGCAAAGTTAAGAAGATAAGTTGTCGTTTGTACGGCGTATCCCCAAAACAATTCTGGAAGGCTAACGTAGGACATTATTGATCTTATCACTTCCAATAGAGTCCTATTCCTCGTCTCAGCTACACCATTCTATTGAGGTGTTCTAGAAGCAGACAAGTTGGAAATAATTCCATTGTCAATTAGGAATTGTTGGAACTCTCTAGATAAATTTTCACCACCTCGAATCCGATCGAAGTTATTTTAATAGCTTGCCTAGCTACTTCTCAGCTTCAACTTTTAATTCTTTAAAATTTTCAAAGGAATTACTCTTTTTGTGCATCAATATAAATAGCCATGTCTAGCATAATCATCTATAAAGGTTATGAAGTATTCATAACCTCCACTAGCTTGTACATTTATGGGCCCATACAAATCAGTGTGTACTAGGTCCAATGTAGATTTCGATCTATTTCTTTTTGAAGGAAATGAGGCCTTAGTCATCTTTCCTTCAAGACTCATAAGGGGTTAATGGACCATTGTCCAAGCCCGTAAGGATCCCATCCTTCACTAACCTAAGTCTTTTCTAATTGACATTACCCATTCTTAAGTGCCACAGAAATTTCGTTTTAATGCTAGAGTCATTGAATTTTCTTGGTTTTATTAATTCTGTGGTGATTAGTAAGCTAGTTATAGGTTCTATAAAGAACAATCCCTATTTAATTACCGCATTACAAATAATATGCTTATTCTCATATATTGAAACAACATTTTTAAAATATAAGGAATAACCATAATTTATTAAATAAAAATAGAAATTATGTTCTTCCAATCATTGGGATGTAATATACATCCTCTAAATATAACCTATGACCACTAGGAAAGTCTAAGATAACTACTCCCACCGCTTCTACCGAAACTTAGGATCCATCCACTATCTTGACTTGAAACTGGCCTTTAGGCAGTCTTTTCCTTTACTGGAACCCCTGCATAGAATTGCAAATATAGTCAATGGCTCTTAAATCTAATAACCAAGAACCAGATGAATCTTCCACATTTATAATTCCTAACAAACTTAGGAAACTCATACCTTGTTTTCTTTTGAGGGTCTCAAGGTAGACCGCCTAGTTCCTCTTCCAGCGGCCCTTCTCACCATAATAGAAACACTTTCCCTTGGTGTCTTCTTTGACCCCTATTTAGGCCTTCCCTTTCTTTACACCCTTCTTCTTATGCTTGCCCTTACCCTTGGGCTTAGAAGAAGATGCCACATGAGCATCTGGCCCATTAACCCTAATATTTAATATCTCTTCCGTATTCTAGAGGTTATTCATCCACTCACTTAAGGTGTAATCCTTAGTGTTGAGCTCATAGTCTAACTTAAACTGCTGAAAAGAAGAGTTTAAGTTGTTGATGATCATGATCATTTGTGTTTTTGCATCCATTTCTGCCCCAAGCAACTCGGCCTCAGTAATCGTAGAGATTACCTTAAGCATGTAATATCGCACCGATTCACCAGGCTTTTGTCTGAAATTGTGAAAGGTTTGGATAGCTTTCACCCTTACAAACCTGGTCCTCACACCAAACATCTCATGTAGGTGATGGATCATTGCACCAGCATTTTGCATGCCTGCAAGTTGCTTATGTAACATTGCGCTAACAGAAGCCAAAATATAGCACTTGATAGTCTTATCGGCATTCTGCCATCGCTCAAGTTGTTGGACTTACTCAGGAGTTGATTTTTCACCCAGAGGGACAGGCTCATTGTCCGTTAATACCTATGAAATTCATTCATATTGGAGAACGATGTCGAAGTTACATCTTCATTCATTAAATTTCTCTCCTCTTTTCAATTTGTTATTAGTCAAGAACATTGTGAATCGATTCATATTGTGGTGATTATGTCTAAAAATATAGATTATTAAGGAATGAGCATACTAGTCAAAATTATTGGAACTTTTTATAAAATCATGATGCATGTATGCATGATGATAGAATTAGCAAAACTTTAAAAAAAATCTTTATACGACGGTTATTTTTCTTATCTATAACGGACTAAGTGACGGTGGGCCATCTTATCCATTAAAAGAAAAACTGGGACCCCTCCACTCAAAAAGCATCAAGCATCTTCATGCCTAACTCTTTGAGAAGTGCCATAATTTAATCCATGCATTTATTAACAGAGCTACGGTAAGTAGGTTATGGACAAACCATGTTGAGTGTGCAACCATTTGCTTCATCCACTAAGGATACTTACAAACCATGCCTTGGTGGTAGGTCAAATTTGCTACCAATGAGTAGACTTATCCTTTAAGAGACCCAAACCATGAAAGATCTAGGATATATATCCTCCAGTGGGGAGTAACACTTCAACACATGCAAATGGGCCATTGCATGGAGACTATGGACCTTTACATGAGCATCCTCTCCCACTCAAATCCTCTCCCACTCAATCTTTTCTGGTCTTTAAGTTTTAATTAATCCCATCTTGTCTAGATGCAATTTATTAACCATCCTATATTGTTACATTATATATCTCATAAATAATGAATGTATGGCAAAACCTAGGGTTGGCAATTTTTTATAAATGGCTTACATTCACATAATATCGCATATTATTTGCGTCCATTCATCCATTCATCTCATGAATTAAAAACTTCTTTTGTTTGTCCATCTTAGAAAATTAAAAGAAAATTACAAGGCCTTTAGACCCAAAATTTCTTCTTAAACTTAGATTTTCCACTTCGACCTCTTTGCTCACACGATCTGGCCTGTTTGGTAAAAATGAGTTAATGGCATTTTAAAAAAAACTTATTTGTAAATAGTAAAACAAAAATTCCAGCACTTGAAAAAATCAAGAATTAATAGAATTTAATCAAAATAAATATTGCCATCAACATAAAATAAAAACCGAAAACATTTACCTTCTTTTCTTCAATCCTTGACTTCTCCATCTTCATAAGTACAAAATTTTTTATAGTACAACAAAATGAAAACATAAAAATTAAAACAAGGAGGAAACATAGCAATGATAGGCCAGCCTCCTTGTTACAAACCAATCGAAGAAAACTTACAAGGTAAATCAATTTTCTATAGATAACCAAAAGAGCAAACCAAAACATACACAACATATATTTTATCACATAAAAAAAATTTGCAGCATACATCATCTAAAATATAATTGCCAACCCATGTCATATATAGGAACCGAATCGTGCATAATAAGATCGACTCTGATACCAATTATTAGATCGAAAACAAAAGCATGCTTGGTTTGGCTAAACAGTAGATTTCAAAAAAAATTTCCAAAATCACAATATAACAGAAGCATAAACACCAAATCAACATGCTTTTAATCCGTAAATGATACAACATAAAGAAAATAAATATAATAATAACAAGATCAGAATTTTTACCAACTCCTTGCTACAGCTTCAACTCCTTACTGCTGTATCCTCAACCAATCCGATCTACCACTTGTTCTCCTTGGATAGCTTGGCTATCAAGATCCTTTGGTGGGAAAGGAGAAGAAAAATTGGATAGCAAACTTTTTGCTATATTCGACTAGTTCAAAAAAGAACCAAAAAAAAGATCTCCACTTCTCCTATATTCGGCTAACTTAGAGAACAAATTGAGAGCCTCTCTTTTGAATATAGCTAAATGGTTTTTGAGAGCTTAGAGAGCCAAAATTCACGCACTATTCATTTTTCAAAAAGCCAAAATTAATTGTCTTCATTCAAGTCCAACACTTGGATGATTGTATGGAGAGAGTGGAGAGCCTAAAAGCCATATACGTTCATTTTGCATGGCTATAAGTTATCTATCCACTACCGCACTTCATTCTTTAATAAACCATTATACCATGTAATGATTCATGAAGTATGACCGAATGGAGCATTAGGAGAGAGTGGAGAGAGAGAGAGCAACAAAACGCACACCTTTCATTTAGCACTCCCACCTTCATTCAACTTTCATAAATTAAAGGAGCTGCACGTTATATACATTAAAACCAACCATTAAACCCATTAAAAATGAGATGCGTGATCAGCTTTAGGAGTGAGTGGAGAGCCAACACATCATTCATTTAGTAATCATCCAAATGAATTGTCTCCATTACATGCTCACATTCATTCATAAACGTTTCTTCTGTCTTTTAAAAGCCATTAAACCATTTAATGATGATGAGCATTACTAAAGAATGTTATCACTGAAAATGGAAGGAGAGACACATTGTACGCGTTTAAAACAACCATTAAACCATTTAATAATGATAAGTATTATTTAAACAACCACTCCTTTCATGCTTTTAAAACATTTGTTTCAATTCAACTAATCTCATTAATCAAATCAAACCAAAATCGAGCCCAATATTAAATGTTCCTTTGGGCTTATAATAAACAAATAATTAGTGAAAGCCTAACATTTAATTATAGGTTTAAGATCCAATTTAATTAACTCTTAATTAAATTGTCCCATTCTTATTAGCCTGAATCCAATTCATCCAATTCTCTCCAAACTGTCTCATTTTCTTTCCGATAACCTCTGTTTATTTTTCTTATTTTCCTTAATAACCTTCCTAGAAGCCAAGTGGAGAATATAATTGGACTTAAATAGTTCAAGCTTCAATAAGCCCAGAATTAATTTAATCTCATTAGAATTAATTCCGACTTATTAACCAAATGTCATTCCACTAAAGACGATTGATTGAACTCTTAAATTACTTAAAATTATGAGAAAACATATTTCAATTTATTAATACGATGTCCAATCGTAAACTCTATTATAAACCATATTATAGCCATCCGCAATATAAAAGATAAAATTACCATTTTTCCCTTAAGTTGGTTTTTCCTTCTAGATCTTCCATTTCACTCTACATGGTAATTAACACACAAGATTTAATATTGGTGTTAAAACTTGATGGGTAGCTAGTCCATCAAACTACTGGCACTAGTTTAATCAACAATCTTCGTAAAATATCTAGAAGTGATGATATCACTATAAACTCTTTATTTGAGTGAATGTTCCCTAATTCATGGTTCAATTAATAATTCCAACATGCAGACACTAGATTGATACCCTGTAAAAATCCATTCTGATCATATCAAGAATTATAACGAAACACACATGAGTTCACCACTCATCAAGATTGTGGTTCGTAATAAACGAATATTAAGGTGTATGTTTTAAGATTAAGGTAACCACCTACTTTATTCTTTAAAAGCATACACGATTCCAGATTCATTTAGTAGTGCCATTACCGATAGTTAACTACTATCATGATTTGAAACTCACCATTCCCTTAAAGTAAACTCATTTACTTACACGGAGATAAATCGTAACACTACAGTCTAAACTATAATCAAATGACCAACTTGATTATTTGACTGTGAATCAATTAATTTAGATTCTAATAATATACAAGTTTCACAAACATCTCCAAGTATATGTATATTACTGACTTAAGAACCTTGGTACCTTATGACTAGCTATATTATGCTCATACAAATAAAACCAAACTCTTTTGTTTTATTAATAATAAATATTTTCATTACAATATTGTAACTGGAAGAAAATTAAGTTATATATAAATACAATTGCTTTCTAGGTCATTATAATTACATAACCCTAACACTATTAACCCTAAGGAAATGTGGTTTAGGTTGTAGAGACGAGCTTATGAGCTAAAAATTGAAATCGTGTGTGATATTTGCGGGTTCCCTGAATCTTCCATTATCGATCAACACGATGATTTTTGTGCTTCTTACTATTAGAATAAGCTTACTGGTTTAGAGCGATTCAGAAATAAGAATGCCTATAACAACATTATACGAACCCATGAGCACTTGTTATTCCATAAAGTTATATGTCAAATGGTTTCTGACAAATCAGAAACCAACAAGTGCTCAACAAAGGAATTTTTTCTATTGTGGTGTATGGATCATGGCATCTTAGTGTGCTATTACTCCCCATTTACCTTTTTATTCATTTAATGTGTAAGATTAAGATGGGTTGTATGGATATAGATTTTGAGTTGTTTATGATGTTCTAACTTTACCTTCGGGATTTTGCTTATCTTTAATGATAATTTAGTTAATTTCCATTTACTTAAGTTGGGTGTTATGATTGATTGATGTATTTGTATATTTTGGTAATAAACTGAGAGGGTGAACTGGATAAAAATGATTAGATTGGATTAACAAGAGTTAGACGATCTAATTGACCACTTAATTAATCTAGTCGGTAATTTCATAGAGAGATCCCGTGTAAAACCCAATTGTTTATTAGAGAGCTTTAGAGCTAATTAGAATTGTGGGTAATTTATGAATTAAGAGATTGAAGGTCCATAATTTGATTAAGGCCTACAATTTAAGGAATGATTATAAATCAAGAGAGAGTAATCAACCATATGATTGTCTAGAACCGAAACCCCATAAATACATGAAAGGCTAGATTAGCATTGATGATATGTAAAATCCCCTCTCCCATAACTTGATTAATTCTCTTTATGAATTTCCATTATTACATTATTCAATTGTCGCTAGTTTGTTTAATTTAGTTTACTTTTCAGTTTAACATTCAAATTTGAGTCTTAAACAAAGCACAACCTGAATTAAGTGGTGCCTAAGCATAATCTCTGTGGGACGATATCTACTTTTTACTACAAGTAACGAACCATATACTTGCTTTTTGTAGCGTAAAACAAGTACTTGGTTTTGCAATCAACAAGTTTTTAGCACTATTACCAAGGATTGTTTTGTTTAGCATCTTATTTAGTTTAGGTCACTTTGATTTAAGAGTGTTTGATATTTTTTCCTTAAGTTTTTGTAGATGCATAAACATAAGGAACACAAGAAGGTCTAGTGAGTTTAATGAGGAAACGCATTCAGATAGTACAAGGCATGAAAGAGAGCTAAGAAAAGCTAGTTGCTAAGGAAAAATACAAAGGAATATGTTAGAAGAAGGAGAGGAAGGAGGAGTTGAGAGGACACTGATGGATTTTATGAGACTAGGTTTCAGTGCTCAAGGAGTTGCAAGGCCAGCGATTCAAGCCAATAATTTTGAGATCAAACTGGCTCTCCTCAATATACTTCCGAGCAGTGTGCAATTTTATGGGTTGTCCAATGAAGATCCCAACGCCCGTCTTACAAATATTTTAGAGATCTGTGATATTTTCAAGTTTAATAGGATTTCAGATGATGTCGTGAAGTTGAGATTGTTTTCTTTTACCTTAAGAGATCAGGCAAAGGCATGGTATAATTCACTCAGTGCAAGCCAAATCACTATTTGGGAGCAATTAGCCCAAGCTTTCCTAGATAAGTACTTTCCCTTGACCAAGACAACAAGAATCATCAAAGAGATCACCAACTTTCAACAAAGTGATGGGGAGTCATTGTATGAAGTTTAGGAGAGATTCAAGGAATTACAAAGGAGTTACCCCCACCACAAGCTTCTGATGAAATTTCTTTTGCAGACATTTTACAATGGTGTAACTCAGAGCACAAAGGGAATAATAAATGCAGTTGTAGGAGGGTCTTTGATGAGGAAAACCATTGATGTAGCTCATGATCTTGTGGAAGAGTTGGCAGAGTAATAGATATATATGGTTAAATGAAAGGAGCAGATAAGGGTCTAAGGAGCAAAAAGGAATGATTCCATTTGACTCGGTGACGGCCTTGTAGGAATAGATTGCTGCCCTCACTAAGTAGTTGAAATATGCAAGGAGCTTCTTAATCCACAGTCAAGACCATATAATTACAATTTGAGTTATGTAGGCAAGACAATCATGGCACGGCTAAATGCTTCTTGCTGGGAGCGAGTGGTATAGAACAAGTAAATTACTTAGGTTAATCGCCATAAGGTAACAATCCACACTCTAATACTTACAGTCCTTGGTGGAAAAACCACCCAAATTTTTTGTAGAGTACTAACAATGCAGGTGGCCAAGTGAGAGCACAAGGACCTCCCGAATTTCAACAAAATTGATTTATGTCTTTAGAGAACAAAATGGACAAGTTAATGGACGTATTGAGTTTAAAGTTATCAAGCCAAGAGGAAGGTCAAAGAAGATTAGAAGAGAGTCAGAAAAGAATGGAGGCAAAGTTTGACCAAATTGCGAAGAACCATGCTTCATCCATCCATAACTTGGAGGTAAAGGTAGGTCAACTTGCTAATGCTTTGTCTTCTATGAATGCAGGAACTTTACCAAGCAACACTAAGGCTAATCCAAGGTAACAACTTAAGGCGATCATACTTAGGAGTGGCAAGCAATTGGAGGAGCCAAGTGTTCAAAAAGAAAGCCAACAAAAGGAAGATGAAGAAGAGAAGCCATATGTACTAACACCAACCTACAAGCCTAAGATTCCATATCCGTAGATAGTGAGACAACATCAAGTTGACACTCAATTCTCCAAATTCTTGAGAAGTTGAAGAAACTTCAAATTAATTTATCTTTGGTGGAAGCATTAGAGTGTATGCCCAAGTATGCAAAGTTTCTCAAGAACATATTGACACGCAAACGGTGACCTTAATAGAGAATTATAGTTCAGTCATCACAAGCATAATGCCTTTAAAACTATAAGATATAGGGAGTTTTGCTATTCCATATGTTGTTAGTGATTTTAAATTTTCTAAATTCTTATGTGATTTAGGCATAAGTATTAACTTGATGTTGCTGTTTATTTTCAGGAAATTAGGGTTAAGATACATTAAGTCAACATCCATGCTTATCCATCTTATGGATCATCCATCAAGAGGACATTTGGGGTAATAGAAGACGTTCTAGTAAAAGTGGATAAATTTATAATTCATGTTGATTTTGTTTTGTTGGATTTTGAAAAGATAAGAATTGTCCATTGATTTTGGTAGGCCTTTTATGAATACTGGTAGGGCATTAGTTGATTTGCATGAAGGAAATCTAGTTTTGAGAATTGGTGATGAACAAGTTGAATGCAATATATATAAATCTTTAAAGAAGCCAGAGGATGGAAGTGCTTGTATGAAAATTGATGTTGTGAATGATTGTGTGAAGGAAGTTAAGAAAGTCGTTAAAGTACAAAGGGATGAGAGTGTGAGTGAAGAGGAATTATGTAAAGAGGGTGATTAAGAGAAGTTAGAGAGAGTGGATGCGCCCACACCACCCTCCATTGTAAAGCCTCCTACTATAGAACTAAAACCCTTACCTTCCCACCTGAGGTACACATTTCTAAACACACCACCTCCACCGACCCCACCACCTTAAGCCCATCTTGTTTTTAATATCTTCTATTATTCTTCTAGTGTTTTTGTGTTTTGTTTTTCATTGTGTTATTTGTTGGTTTTGGATGTTCTCTTTTGCACATTGAGGACAATGTTTTGTTCAAGTGTAAGGAGATAGTCTTTGCATTTATGTTTACATTTATATATGTCATTTAAGATGCATGTTAGGTTATTAGTATTAGGTGGGTCATTTTCCTTACATTTGAATTTTTGTGAATATGTTGCCATGAGATTCCATCTTACTAGTTATAATGAGATTAAATGCATGCATGAACTTAAATCAAGCTACTTAAATGGAGAGTGAACTATGTGGAGTGATGAAAGTAGTTAGCTACAAAAGCTTACTCAGAACTTGACATTTGAACAATGAGGTAATGTATAAAAGCATAATGGATTTTCTTTTGAGCTTATGTGAGGAATTGAGTCTTTATGACTCCATTCTATAGTCATTTCATTTCTTTGTTTGTGTGATGCTTCCTTAGGTAACTACCTTCTGCTTTGAATCGGTTTAAATATACTGGACGCATGCTAGATAGAAATGATTAAACCCTTTTTTCTTTAACCTTTGGCTTAAATGACCTACCCTTTTATTATCCCTGCTAGCCCCATTGAGCCTTTAACCTTTTGTTTCTTGAAAGCTTCCAATTTTAAAACCCAAAAAAACCCTATTATCTTACCTAATCGCAAGTTAATAGAGTGTTAAGTGATACTTGAGTGTGGAATCACAAGTTAAAAGCACATGGCATATAGTTGTTGTTTTTTTTCATTGTTTCTTTATTATGAAAAAAAGAAAGAAAAAAAGAGCAAAGAGAAAAGAACAAAATCAAATGAAAAAAAATAAAAAAAGAAAAGAAAAGAAAGAAAAAGGAATAGCATATAGTAACTTCAATAAGTGCGGAGAAGTATTACATATCTTAGAAGTTTATCATTGTCATCCTTTCGTACACTTAGTAGTTTATAAATGCTTGTGATAAACCCCTATGACCTATTCGACCACCTTAACCCTAGCCATATTACAACCCGAAACATAGTCCTTTTGATGTATCCTAGTATGTAATCATTATGGAGAAGAATTGGTGTATTAGCAACTATAAAAGTGTCATTTCTTGTAGGAAGTTTGAGCGAAACACTATGAGCACTAATGAAAATTAGTTATGATGTGTGTAGTAGCTTGACACTTAAGTTGGCCAAAGTTTGAGAGATTGCATGTTATAATCTTTGTGAAAATGAAGCAATAGAATGTTATTAGTTGTATTAGATCTTTGCTTGAGGACAAGCAAAAGTTTAAGTGTGAGGATGTTGATAGGTGTCGATTGCAATGTATTTTTATAAGTAATATGTTATATGTTTAGTAGTTAATTTGATTGTTTAGTGTGTGTTTAGGTTAAGAATTGTGTTAGTTCATAAACATTCATGCTTTAACTGTTCTTTGGGTGAGAACATGCTTTAACTGTTCTTTGGGTGAGAACATGTAGCAGCATTTAACTTCCTGTAATTAATGAATACTCGCCATCTATTTTGAATTCTTATAGGTACAAACTTGTTATTCTCATTTTCACCACTATAATTCCAATCTTCTTTAGTACCACTTAGACTGGACTTACCCATTTACTATTCAAAATTGGATAGATTATACCAACATCAAGCAACTTCAAGATCTCTATCTTTACCACTTCCATCATTGGAGGATTCAATTTCCTTTGTGATTCTCTTGATGGTTTGGATCCTTCTTCTAAAAGAATTTAGTGCATACATATTGAAGGGCTAATACCCTTAATATTGGCTATGGTCCATTCAATAACTGTGATGTGATCCTTAAACACTTGAATGAGTTTTTCCTTTTAAAGCTTGGTTAGATTCTTTAATATGATTATTGAAAGTGTTTCTCCTTTTCCCAAAAATTTATACTTTAAGTGCTCTGATAATTGCTTCAGTTCAATTGTAGATGACTACACAACTAAAGGTAGAGATTTTGTATAAGATATTGGCAATTCAATCTTTGAAGGTATATTCCTTTTTGACATTGGTTGCAATGATTACAATGTTAGCACAATTTCCTCGATCTCCTCTATAATAAATAAGTTAGAATTCTGCAAAGTGTTTTTTCTAAACTCATGCAAAGAATGACTTCTAACTCATCCTTACCTTCCATATCAAAAAAATTTTGAGATAAGCAATCATTGACATCAATAGATAAAATAGAGTGAGCATCATTGGGTTACCTTATTGCTTAGAAAATATTAAAGCGAACTTGTTCACCATCAAACTCTATAGTCAATTTTTTTGCATCCATGTCAATCTGTGTCTTTGATGTCTTTAAGAATGGTCGATCTAGAATAATTGGGGTTGAATTAGATGAAGGATCCCCCTCCATATTCAATACATAAAAATCAATTGGGAAAGCTAATTGATTAACTTACACTAAAACATCCTCTACAACCCCTTCAGGATAAGTGTTAAATCTATGTGCTAGTTAAATTATGACAAGCATTTCTTGCAAAGACCCCAAATTTAATGAAGTGTAAATAAAATATGGTATGACATTAATTGAAGATCCTAGATCTAACATTGCTTTTTCAAACATAGTTCCACCTATTTTGCAGGGAATTGTAAATGTACCTAGATCCTTACATTTTGGTGGAAGTTTCCTTTGTATGACTACAAACACATTCTCCTCTGTACTTACTTTCTTATCTCCTCTCAATTTCCTTTTAGAAGTGCAAAATTACTTAAGAAATTTGGCATATCTTGGAACTTGTATTACAGAATCAATTAGAGGTATGTTCACGTTTACCTTTCTGAACATTTCCAAAATCTCCTTATCTTGCCCCTCTTTCTTTGATTTAGCAAACCTGCTAGGAACATGAGGCATAGTATTAGTAAAAATTTTAATCACATGAGATTGAAAATTTACCTTATTTCCTATTTTAGCTTCTTTTAGAGACATTTTAAGTTCCTTTTCAGTTTCTTCATCATCACCCATAACAAAAGTCTTATGTGATGCCTCTTCACAATTGTTTGAGAAGGAAGTTTACCTAAACTCTAATTTTCCAATCGACTAATAGCAATAGTTATGAGACTTATTTGGTTTTCCCAATTCTGAATACTAGCTTTTATTTTCTATTGAAATTATACAGTACTATTTTGAAACTGAACCGTATTATGAGCCATAGTTTTCATAATGTCTTCCCATTAAGGTGCAGAGCTTGATGGTTGAACTTTCCTTTGAAATGGTTATTGGTAGGAGCTTTCTTGTTGTCCTTGTTGTCCATAATTGTTGAATTGAGGATTCTTCCATCTTGAATTGTGTGCTTAGGAGTAGTTAGGATCATATTTCTTTTGTTTTTGACCAAGAAAAATTTTAAAAGCATTCACTTGCTCTGTGGATGTTTCTTGTAAGGTCAGACACATATCAGTTGGATGTCCTACTATTGTGTAAATGTGTAGTGTCATGACGTCCTTGCTATTTTGGCACCATTACCCAGGATTAATATCCATTACTTTTCTGAATTTATTTGTTTTATTTTTTATTTTTTTATTAATTCAATGTCATTAGTTTCCATAAATGAATCTAAACATAGTGATTACGTGTCGCATTTAAGCTTCTACCAATGGGTTTACATAAAAACAATAGAGCATTCAAATGGTTCCTACACAATACCCAATTCAATAAGTACAAAATAATGTGAACAATTCTTAAAGAGGGGAAGAACAATGATACATAAAGATGATATGCTTAGATGCACTCCTCGGCATCGATTTCACCTCTAAATTGTATTAAAGAAGATTATCCCTCTATAGGTGTCTTAAAAGATTAAGTTTCTGCCCTTCACGAAGTCCAAAGTTAACTCACCTTTCATTTTCAGACAAAATGTTTTATTTATATGAAAAATTAGGTTTTTGGGAATATACACAGTTTGACACAAGGTCGTGTATCAAACTATATAATTTGAAAAAATGTGAACTTCATGAAGATACACGGTTGGATACACAGTCGTGTACCCAAATGTGTAAGTCCAAAATTTTCTTTCAAATGTTTATACAACTGTATAAGTATATACACAACCGTATGAGTTGTGTATATACTTATACAACTGCATGGTCGTGTATCTCCTAGGTTTTACCGAAATTTCGTTCTTCTTTTAATTTCTTGTCCAATCCTCACTCTAACCCATCTCCTTCTTCTTCCATAAGGATAATTGAGTTTGGACATCAATAGGTTGGCTCAAAGAGTATGCTCTTAACTCATTTTAGCTTTTATGTTTCCCAATTGTACCAAAAATCAAATATGAATTAAAATATCTTAATCATTTCATAACAATAATCACTAAGTGTTAAAAAATGAATGTATAAACAATTAACCACACATCAACACTTCTCACTACTCAAAAAGAACTAAAAAATGAGGTAAAAGAATACTTCACTTCCCCTTTGGGTACCCCCTATAATGCAAGCCCATCAATTTCTTTAATAAAAGAGATAATATAGGATCATTTATGGATATGTGATTAAATATACTACACTTAGAAATGCTTAGGATGCTCACTTTAGCTCATATTTGATCTTAGGTATGTTTCGGAAGTGAAAGAGCGAAAGTGACTCGAAAGTATATCCATTGAAGCTTTCTTCTCAATTTCCATATTATATTGATTCATGGAGCATGAAAAAGAGGATTAAAAGAAGAAAAGGCAAGATAAAATGTCAAATGAAGAACAAAGAAAGGAAAAGTCTCAAGGCATATATTGGATCGTATGGGCGTGAGAAATTTCTCACGCCTATGCAATACCTCTGACAGCCATCACAGTTGTGAGAGGACTTTGCATGGTCGTGCAAGGCCATGCATGGCTATGAGGTGCTCTCACATCCATGAGAGTCAACTCATAGGTGTGAGAAAGATAAGTGTCTCTATTAATGCCATGTGTTCCTCGGTTTAAACCTAACGTTACATATGGTTGATGTCTCCGTCGGTGGAGACAGATAACAAAACACAAAAATTCTGTACCCAATGGTATTTGGTTACTAACACTGCCCATTTTTGTTCTGACTCTGGATCATAAAAACACAAATTTTTTGTTCCTTCCAAAACCGTGGCACAAGATTTCTTATGCCTGTCACAGAAACAAAACACATAAAAATTAGACAAAAATACCCACCCATGACACCACATCATTAGAGTTAAACTTATTACAACTAAAAAGCTAATCAATCTTCTCTCTCGCACGTCTCTCTTCTTCGCAAGTCTCTCCTCTGTGTATATGGTATATTTTAGTTACAAGTAAGTTTCGATGTTTTCTTTTTTGAAGCAATCTTCCTTCCTTGCCGTGAATGGAGGGCTGAGTAGTAGTTTCATGTCTCGCTAAAAATCTAAGATCTGATTGTATGGCATATGGAGGTTTTTGTTTGTTGTTATTGGTTAGGTTTGTGATTCTCATACAAAAAAAAAGAAAAACCCATATGTCTAATGTATGATTTAGGCATTATGGGTATCCCACTGGAGCAGGGGGTCGCTCTATCCTTTTAGTCTTACTTTCTTTTATTTGCAACTTTGCTTTTCTTTTCTTGTTGTTATGTTAGTGTTTAGATCTCCTATGTTCAATGGGGAGCCGACTGCGGGTATTATGCTAAAACTAAGGCCTTTGTTTAGTTTGGGTCTACCATAAGAAGGAAGAACATCGCAAAGTAACATAATCTAATATCAAGGTTACATAAATTGAAGAGGAGGAACTTGATCCATGTTGAGCTCATTTTACCCCAGTTCAAGACATTGTCCATTAATAAAGTGTAGACTAGGGACGGAGATCTTATTCTCCTAAAGAGATTACAACTTTACATGGATTTAGTAATTCAATTGCCTGATGAGTAGGATTTTAGTCAAAAAGCATTTAGCAGTTGATTTGTTAAATATAGTCCTATTCATATCACTTAATCTCATATCCAACATGATAATATATGTTTCAAAGGAGATCTTTTTAGATGGTTTCCAAGAATGGTCCTTCATGCAAAAGTGTTTGAGGCTTGTAGCTTGTTTCTTATTTTTTTCTTGCATTACTACCCTCCCTATGGGGTGTCTTCATGTTCTTTTGTACATGTCTTGTTGTCATATTGTTGATTGGTAACAATTTTTCAATACGTTGGAATTGGTACATGTTACTTGCATTCACTTTCTTGTTTGTTTATATATGTTGCTTTACATATTTTAGTTTTCATTTGAGTATGTGTTGATAGTTAATGTTTTATTGTTTTTATACTGCAATGTCCTACAAATTGCCAAATAACAAAATAAATGAAGCTGTGAATTATCAGAAAATTTCTTCAAAAGATCTTATCAAGATTGTTCTATCTGAAGGGGGCTGGTCAAACTTGCTGGTTCTAAGCTTTCTTTTAAGTGTTTTTTTCCATCATTTCTTACATGTTTCGCCTCAAAATTTTTGAATAGAGAAATGTTTGTGTTCCTTTATTTTTCAGTCTTTTTTTCTGCTAGGCGATTATTTGTTTATGTCCTCTTTATTCTTCTTACTAGCAGTGCTCAGAAGAAAAGCTTAAGCAGCCTTTAGATCTGGCCCTTGTTTTTGTCAGTAGAGAGGTAAGAACTTTGGAGCTCAATCTCTTTCCTTTCTTCCCCCACTCTCTTTCCTAGATGGGCTTAGCATGCAATTACTACAATATCATAGGTTATTAAATAAGATTTGTTGGCATTTCTTAGCGATAATCTTAAGATACATAATCTGCTAATGATACTGAGAATCAGGGCATCGTGTTCTCAACTTATGTTAATTTCCAATGATAATTACAGTTTTCTACTGACATTAGAATAGACAATTGGGTATTATTTTGTACCCCTTTTTCTTTTGATCTTGATCTTATACTGCTGTAATTGATGTTGATAGGAAATTGTGGTCAAGATACATATTATCTCATAATATTATAATCTGATTATAATCAGATTCTATAGATTAGATAGCAGTATCTTAGAGATAAACATTATCCTAGGATTATCTTATGTATCTGTTTAGATTATCTAGCCTATTATGTACACCTATTCATATATATATGTACTATATTCTCTTAATAATACAATATAGAGCAAATCAGCTCTTATTCATAAGGTATCAGAGCCACGTGAAAGAGATAATGAAATCAGTTCTAATTTTTATATTTTCTGTTTTGATTTTTTATTATTTTTGTATTTGTATTTTTGTTTTGTCTAATTTTATTTTGGAATATTTCTTCTTTTATTAATTTTGATTCAATTTTTTTAGGTTGAAGGTGACATTACTCGGATTGTGCATTTGTTTTCATTGAAGCTGAGGTACTTCAATTAATCTCTCTTTTGTTTTGTAAATTAATAATGTTGTATGCTTAATGGGTTGAAATTGTTAAAAGTACTATTTTTTGCTCTAACATGCAATTAGATGCCTGCTTTAGTGAGTATGTTAGTGCAGACCTGCTGTGTTTAATGTTTTTATTATTGTTATATCATTTACCTGTTGTTCCTTGGAAACAATAACAATAATCAGTTGTTTTGTTTGCTAGTTTTTTATTGCTATTTTTTCTAATGAAATTTATAGTTGTTGTTTATTCCTGTATTGTTGGTTGTGGCTTGATTATGATCATTATATTTTTTTATCTTTACAGATAGTTTTTATTTACAAAAATGGATAACAAGGATCATGATGCTATGTTTAAGTGTCTGACATTGTTTGAGCTTTGGAATGGGGAATTAGATTTTGTGAGAATGGTCATGTTGCTATGCTTGTATGTATACACACAAAAAATGAGTAGGAGTGAAAATGCTATAGTTAGTAAGGCATTGATAGTACCAACTAGGCAAGCTAATATAGATAGGATTTTGAATGAAGGTGACAGGAATAGCCAGTGGGATTTTAGGATGGACTTAAATGCATTTACATTATTATGTAAAATGCCTCAAGTCCATGGTGGGTTGAGGAATAATGGCCATGTTCCTATTAAAGAAAAACTTTTAATCTTCCTAAGAATATTAGCACAAAATGAATCTAATAAAGTCGTACTAGTTAGGTTTATGAGGTTAGGAGAAACAATAAGTAGGGTCTTCCATAGTGTGTTGAAGGTTGTACTAAAGCTTCAACATCTGTTGTATGTCAAGCCCATACCAATTCCTAAGGATTGCACAGAAAATAGATGGAAATGGTTTAAGGTTAGTAAATTTAATTAGCTACAATAAATTATCTATTTTCACTTTTTTTAAATACTAAACTAGAACATTTTATTGTTGGAATTTTGTTAAAAGGGTTGCCTCAGTGCTCTAGATGGGACCTATTTAGAAATAATAGTTCCCCATATAGACAAATGCAGATACAGAGGTAGGAGAGGGAAAATATGCATTAATGTGTTAGGAGTGTGTGATAAGAACTTAAACTTTGTTTATGTTCTTGCTGGATGGGAGGGCTCAGCATCTAATTTAAGAGTTTTTCTTGATGCTATTACTAGGCCTAATAGACTTCAAGTTCCAAGGGGTATGTAAGATAAGAATTTTCAGAATTTTGTTATTTTTTTATGGTTTAATTAAAACAGCAACAATGGTCTTAGCTTGCTTGCACCTTTTAAAGGCACAAGATACCATATTCAAGACTGGGTAAGAGATGGAAGGGCACCTATGAACCTAGAAGAGCTCAATAATAAGAGACACTCATCTGCCAAAAATGTGATTGAACATGCACTTGGTTTACTGAAAAAAAGATGGAAAATCCTATGAAATCCATTTTTTATCCAGCAGCCACTCACGTGCACATAATTCTTGCATTCTGCCTTTTGCACAACTTTATTATGTTACATATGACTTATAATCCAGCAAAGCTTGCTCCTTTTGAAGCTGAGGATATGCCAATTGGGGAAGATGCACCTTTCCCTGAAGTTTTCGATCGTGTTGAGACAAGTAATGAATGGAGTCAATGGAGAGAGGATTTAGCTAAGAACATGTTTGATGATTGGAGAAGAAACCATTAAATTGTGAACTTTCATTTAGTTAATGTTTTTTTATTGAATTGAGGGTTTAAATTTGGTTGGCTTTCATTGTAACTGAATTGAGGGTTTGTTTTAATTTCTCTTTATATTGTTGACTTTCATTGTAACTGAATTTGAGAAGACACAATTAAATTTCTGTTTATTTGTTTTGTTTGTACTTAATTAAATGTTTCTTTTAATTCAATATTTTCTTCTTAATTTCGAAATAAGTTTGAATGTATGTTGGTTTGGAATGGTTTGGGGTATGGCATTACATGGTTTAGGTCAATGTTAAGAGTTTGGACTTCAGATGAAACAGAAAAATTTGTGACCTTCATAGAGAAGGCAGTTGTTGCTGGTTACAGAGCTAATAATGGGAAATTTAAGTCTGGTACTTTCCAACTTCTTGCTAAAATGATGGTTGAGAAGTTTCCTGATTGCGGCATTGACAAGAGGCATACCAAAAATAAGCACAAGAGGTTGAAGGACAAATATCAAACAGCCTTTGACATGTTAAACTGTAGTGGGTTTGGTTAGAATGAAAGCAAGCAATATGTTGAGGTTGACAACAAGCAAGTACTGGAAGAATGGATGAGGGTAATTATTTTTTTATTTTGATTTGTTGGTTTTTTATAGAAGCATCCTAATAATAATATGTTTGTCATGCTGAAGCTTTCTGATTTTTTTCAGAGACACCCCAACAAGTACTATACTCTTAGAAAGCCTTTCCAGCTTTACTCTAGACTTGAGTTTGTCTATGGGAAGACAAAGCCATTGGTGTAGGAGCTCAAGATGCTGCAGATGTTGTTGCTCAGCTTGAAACTGGTGAAACTAAAGGTGATGCACCAGTTGCTCCAGCAGCTCCTACTGCCCCAGCAGATCCAGTAGGCCCATCAACCACTTTTGCTCCAACTGCTTCAGCCCATCTCACTGGTTCTGTCTCCTCTTCCAACAACACATAAGGGAACCAACAAAACAAAGGGAAAAGGAAGATAAGGGATATTGAAGTGTTAGAAAGCCTTGCTGCCTCTTTTGCTTGTGCCATTGACAATAGTAGAGAGAACGCTAAGATCATTGCTAATGCAATTGTAGGATAATTTGGAGCTAAGCTAGGTGAAGAGCTTGGGAATTTTGGGTTCTCCACTGAAGAAGTTGTAAGGACTACAAGGATCTTCTCAAAGAATGCTCATACTAGGAAGCTTTTCTAGGGTTTAACTACAGACCAAAAACAGGCTTATGTGACAAGCCTGTTAGATGATAAAATCTGACTTTATGCTTTATTTCTTAATTAGTAGGTTATACTATACTATTATATGGTAATTTAGGATGGTAACAATACTTCTAGCTTAACTATTTTTGCTTCTGCCATTACTTGTAGTGGACTGTAATTTTCTGATTGTGACTTGTCACTTTCGGGCTCACCGTTTTTTTGGAGCTACTGGCATCATAGTAGCTTAACAGGAAAGCTAGGATTTGCATTGTCTTGAAATAGGCTATATGATGTTGAATGATGAAATGATGAACTATTGACTTGGTTTATACACTTGTGTATGAATGATGAATGGTTGGTTTATCAACTTTTTAATTTTTGTCATTTATGTACGTGTATGAATGATAAGGATATGATTCATTTTCAGGTACTTAATTATGGCCAAATACAACTTCTATATTGTATTTGATGGACATCAAGTTAGTATTTTTACAAATTGGGATGATGTTAAATTGGCAACTGAGGGGTTTCCTAATGCTAGATTTAAAGGGTATCGAACTTTGGCTAAAGAACAGAGTGCTTATGTCATGGATCCAAATAAGCGGACTCGTTGAAATGAAGAAATTGTTCCTACCATTAACGAACCCTCATCAATACCTAATCAATGTTCACTTCCAACAAATGCACAACTAAGTGAAGCTGCAACTTTGAAGAAAAAATGGCATGGAGTCAAGGATTTTTACTCATTGCTATTGGAGTCATTTTGGGTATTATTGTTAAGGACATTCTTAATAAAATATAAGGCTTAAATGTATCTTTAAACTATTATGTAATTAATTTCATGAATGCTTAGATGTTTTATTAAATTATTATGTACTAGAATTTCTAACTTGTAGGATTTTTTATTCAATAACTCATTTCATTTAATTTTTAGGTTTCTCATTTATTAAATATTTAGGTTCCTCATTTTATTTCATCGTAATTAAAAATACAAATACAATTAAAAAAATTATTCATACAATTATAAAAAATATTTAATGTAATTCATTTTTAGGTTCTTCATTTTTTTAATTCCTTATTTATAGATACAATTAAAAAAAATACTAATACAAATCATTCATTTTAAACTATCAATGCATTACATATTTCCAATCATATTATACTGCAGGGGTACTTTAGTCATTTACAATATTTTTTATATTTTTTCAATTGTAACCAAACACATTTATATCCTCGAGACGCACAGTTTTATCTGTTTTGACCATTACAACCAAACAACTCACTATCTATTGTCCATTATTACCAAACACCTCACTATCTCCAATTTTTGTTCTTTTATGTCTCCAAATTTTTTTCTTGTTTTGTCTTAATATATGGATCACTATAACCATACGCAACGTAAATTTTACTACATAAGGAAAAGAATCTGACGGCAAAAAGGACATTAGGGACAGACCTAGTTGAAAACACTTTTCTCTTAATTTCTCTTCGGTTTTTCTTCATTCTTCAACACTGATACTGTCGATGGAGAGGATGGTCGATGGTGAGAGCTTGAAGATGGAGATGGAAGGCTAACTTCCCGACGATTGTTCAACGGGGATATTGAAGCCAAGTCACATTTAAGTTATTTCATCCTATTTTAAAGTTATAATCTCTTTACATATTGTTGTGTGTTTATGTTGATTGAAACGGGTTTTGGATAGATGATCTGAATACATTATTTTGATTTTTCTATTTCAAATCTATTGCTATAATGTTTAATGCAATATGTAATTGTTACATTTAATATTTATTAGTAGCATCTATTGATCTCGTATCATTAAGAACAATATAATTTAGCTTAGATAACCCGAACGTGTGAGGTTACTACCTATATTGATCATTTTCCAATTTATAATGCTGCTGCCAAATTAAATCTAGAGATCGAATCCTAAATTATTCGATAGTTAGGTTTAATTAACGATCATATCTTAATTAAATACAACCTAAAGGAAAATCGCGATTATCATAATATACTGCTAGTCTTAGATCAATAGTTCGAAGAGACGTGTTAAGATGTTAGGATGATGGAATATGCTTGATCGTGTTTAGGCTGAGATCGACCCTAAAACTAGACCTTTCTTATATCTGACACTTTAATCATTTTCAATTGCTTGTTTTAATTTGTTTTCGATAGTTTACTTTTATTTCATTTTATAAATTGCTAAAACTCCAAAGCCCCCTTTTATATTTTCCTTTAATTTCATTACGGAAATTAACTTAACATTCCCTGTGGATTCAATCTCGACTTATCATAAATACAAATTTTAGTGGTAAAGTCAGGTAAATTTTGCGGTGCACTCGACAAGCACTGTCACTTATTCCTTCAAGAAATTGAGCTACTTTTAAAGCCATTCACTTCATTAGAAATTGAAAATGCATTGAAATCACTCAATCCATTCAAAGCCCTAGGCCACAACAATTTAAATATAAATTTTTCCCATAAAGCTTGGCCACTAACTAGTAGTACTATTCTGGATGTTTTTTATGAATATTTTTAGGAAAAGAAGGTTTCTAAGGGAGTTAAATAGGACATATATCAGCTTGGTTCTAAATAGGAAAGAGCTTAACACCTTGAAGGACTTTTTCTCCTACTTCTTATTATAACTTAATCTATAAATTATTCTCAAAATTGCTAGCTAAAAGGCAAAAATATTTTATGCAAGCTCACATTGGTTATTCACGAGGACTTTTTACTTGAGAAAATTCACAAGAAAATCAGTAGTTGAAGAACAAGATCTTTATCCATGGTAGGTAGAGCTCATAGTTGTCATTCAAATGCATAATAGGAATCTCAACAGGTAAAACATTAACTAAAACACAAATTTTAGCACAAGATATCTATCCATGGAACGTAGAGCTCAACTAATAGTTTATGTTCTGAGCTCCTTAAGCTTATATAGGCCTCTCACTTGGTCTTTCATGTGGTATTCATTAAGACCATTAACAAAAAACTAAAAAATTAGTTAGACTAAGTTATGTCAACCTAAGCAACAAAGGTAATTGATATTTATTGCTATTAAGACATTAATCATGATCAAACTAGTGAAAAGAATCTAGAGGCTCTTTAAGAATAGACAGTCTCTCTGGATTCGTTAGATGCATAGCTACTACATCAAAAGTTCAAATTCTAGTTCTTAAAATTTTAAAACAATGCTTCTTCTTTTATAAAATTCCTATTCAAGGTGAGGGATAGGATCAAAAATTATTACTCCTATAGAATTGGTGATGGGAAAGATTCATTATTCTGGATTGACAATTGGACTACTTATGAAGTATTAAAAAACCTGAATGAGTTAGCTCCTCTCAAACCTATAATTCTTCACAATTCCATATTATCTCAAGCTTTATCATATCATACATCTTCATTAAGAGCTTTTCTAGCTTCTGATCTAGTATTTTATATGAGAAATTTCATCTTAACCCCTAATAAGGAAGACGAGATTACATGGAATGTTATACTCCTGGTAAGTTCAATAATGCTTCTTGCGAAAAAATCCTTATCCTAGCAATGCCAAAGGTTAAGTGGTTCAATTTTGTTTGGGTTAAACATTCACTACCTCAAGCTTCCTACATATTATAGTTATTAATAAAAGGAAAGCTCCTTACACTAGATATAGTCGCTAAGTTTTTGTTAATTCCAAACAAGTGCGCTCTTTATAAGTCTAATCAGGAATCTCCATATCACCTCTTATTTAGGTATGTTTTCTCTTACAAGGCTTATAGAATGATCCTAAAATTATATATTCTTGTTAAGCCACTTGTAGCATAGACTAAAATCATAATATGGTGCAAAAAACCCAAGCATAAGACAAAAGGAAATTAATGGATATTTTGCATCTCTCTTTCTTATCTAATAATGAGCATATAGGAGGAGATAAATAAAAGACTTTTCAGAGATCAGTCATCATTAACATTTTGATAAGGATAAGACTCCATTATATATTTGCAAAAACAAATGGCACTTTAGTAGGTATTGTCCTAAAAGCTGGGGACTGCACTAGCTCATTCTCCTATCTTATTTTACTTTTTTGATTGGCTTGTAAGCTAATAGTCACTAAAGTCCAATACTAATGGATCACATTATAAATACTTCTTGATGCCCTTTAAGCCTTAATACAATTATTTCATTCTTAAAAAATAGTAGTTTAATAAAAATGAACTTTATTAGAGTTTAAATAGTTTGACAAAAATGAGTAATTTAGAACATTCAAGACTATAAGTACAAATTTGAACTTAAGACCTATAATATTAAACTTAATTAAAAAATTAATGAGATATAAAATAATTTTTATATATATAATGACATATATTAAATTTTTTAAGAAAATGAGTTGTAGGATATGCCAAAGTATGTCATAAATTTTTTAACATTCTTTTAACTAATATAGTTACTAATGATGTAATTTATTTTTACTGTATATTTGAAATTTATATGAAGTTCATTAACATATCTAAAATAATTAGTTATAATGTTGATATTATTCATAAATTATTTAAAAATAAGTAATAGTATTATTACTAATTATTCATAGTTTCAACTATGATGAAATATTTTATTGAAAACAATTTTATTTTTACATTAGAAAAAGGGCCTAGCCTTTGCTCGATCAAGCTTAAGCCTGGGTCCCATAATCTGGCCCTAATTGGGACTTGAGTTAAGTTCAAGCTTGATTAATGAATTTTGGGCTCGAACATTGCAACCCTAATGGTTATAGCATCTGAAGTAGACATAGGTTGTTTATACATAAACTTAAAAATAGGATGTCTTTACTAAAGAGGTCATTGAGGGTTAACTAAGGTTGACAGTGAGTTAGGCCAAGTTCGAGTCTGGTTTGAGGCTCGACTAGGTCAAGGATATAGGCTCAAATCGAGCCTAGCCGAAGTTACTAAATATCAAAATTTGAATTTACTATCTTCTGTCGCACTACTAAAGCGAGAACTCAGAGCTTAGAGCAAAAGGAGCACCGTAGATTAATCTACATTTTCTGCCTATTCTAAATTTATTTTATCATATAAGTATTTAAAATTTCAATTTCTTTTATTATATAATTATTTAAATATCACGTGAAATATAAAAAAATAATTTATGTGATAATTATGTCAACAATTTTAACAATAAAGTTAATAATGTTTTATATTATAATAAATTAAAATTTTAAATATTTAATTTGTATTTTTAAAATCTTTTAATAATATTATAAAATTAGATAAATTTTAAATTTAATTTTTTCAAATTTAATTTTCAATAAATGGCTAGAATTGAAACGGTAAATTTCCACCTTTTCCGTAAGTCCTTGTTAAACCGAACCATGGGCAAAACTGGACCCACAGCAATCAACATCATCACCGTTACGTCCGGATTTCTACTTTCAATGTTTCAAAGCACACGCAAATGGAGTCAAAAAAGGAAAGCAAGAAAACGCTGCCGTTACACTCAAGTCTTTGGCACCGAAAAAATGTCGGTCAACGATCCAAACAGTTGTATTAAAAAGGTGAAGCCATGTAGCCAGGTGGCAAAAGGTGCTTCAGACATCCGCCATTTAGTCCTCGTGTCCCATTACACAGTAGACGCCCAGTACCAATGAAGTCAAAACCTCAAGCTAAACCACCTTTAAGGTCACTTTTCATGGATGCGTTCTAAGTTTCGCAGTTAATCACAAGTACATTAAAATAACAAAGAAAAGTCCAAGAAACAACTAAACCACCTTTGATGTCACTTTTCATGGATGCGTTCTAAGTTTCGCAGTTAATCACAAGTAGATTAAAAGAAAAAAGAAAATTCCAAGAAACAACCAAATCTATCATTATAACTCAAAAGACCATTTCAATTGTTCTCGTCTTCATTTATCTTTTTCCAGAAACGCCTTATCTCGTTCTTGTTGACTTCTAAAACCCTCTCAAACCCACCACCGTTTCAAGCGCCTTGTTATTGTCAAGCCGATCTTCGTCATTTTTTGACCGGAAAACTATGGCTCTTAGCCGCCTCGACCCCCGGTCTGCGGCTGAGAAGGCCGTATCCGTGATTGGGTTCGGGTACGATTTGACTACTGACTTTCGGTTGTCCGGTTGTAAGCCGGGTCCTTCCGGCTCAAGATTGATCGAGCTTGACCCGACTGTCACGAGAGACTTGATGCTTCCAGGTGGGATTGTTGTAAGAAATGTTTCATGTGGGATCAAGTGCGATAAGGGTGAGCGTACTAGGTTCCGGTCCGATGTCCTGTCTTTTAATCAGGTAATACCTGTTCGCTTATCACCATGGTTAGTTAATGTATATGGTACAGGGTATTTGCTTTTGTTCCAAATTTATGGTTTGTATATGGCTTTAATGGTATGGATAGAATCATGTATGCATTTATTTTTATGTATAGAGAGGGCTTATGCAAAGTTCCTAGATTTTGGACACCCTGCTTCCATAATATAATTGGTACACTAGTTCTTTAATCTAATTTGGATATTGGGGGGTTACTTTCGTTGTTCCTTTAAGTACTTAATTGCTATTATAAACTTTCATACATTTGGTTGCAGATGTCGGAGAAATTCAACTTAGAAGCATCTTTATCTGGCAAAATTCCTTCAGGGCACTTCAATGCCATGTTTGACTTCAGGGGATGCTGGCAAGAGGATGCGGCTTCCATTAAGAATCTTGCTTTCGATGGTTGGTTCATTTCTTTATATAATATCGCATTGGAAAGATCCCATATAATCCTTTCCAACCAAGTGAAACAAGAAGTGCCTACGACATGGGACCCTGCTGCTCTAGCTGAGTAAGATTTATCTAAACTAAGACGTTAATCAAGATCAATGTATCTATAGATGATGAAAATTTTAATAGGATCAAACAGTTTATTGAACTAAGGAACACTAAAGACTTGTGCCGTTTGGTTATGATTTTAGTTATTAGAAATGAGCATTTACATTATTCTGATTTCTTTTTCCAAAAAGTTTAACTTTAAGACGCACGCTCATAGTCCTCTTCATCAAGCTCTTTTAGCACGAGAAGTTACATGTTCTGTTGTCTTGATATTAACAAAGCTATATGATAGAAATTGACTCAGTTGTAGGATATGAAATCTCTTCTTATTGGTATAGATATGTAAATTGAATCATCTCTAACTCTCATGATTGAATAAAAGTAAAAATGACAGTTCAAGCTTTTGACTGTAACTTGGATACTGGTTTCTAGGTTCATTGAAAAGTATGGTACCCATATTGTTGTTGGCGTTAAAATGGGAGGCAAAGATGTAATACACATAAAGCAGTCACAGAAATCAACTCTTGAGTTCCATGAAATGCAGATGTTGTTAAAACAATTAGCTGATGAGAGGTTTTCAGCGGTTGCAAATTCTGCTGAACTATCAAGAAAACAGAAGGTATACGGCACTTCAAAGTTTGTAGTCTTCATTCTGTTTTAAACTTTTTCTCTTGTCTCTCCTTTTAATGAAAAGTTCAGATGTTGACTCCATTCCAGTATGAGGCTTATGTATTCCAATTTTCTTAAACTTTCGTGTGCTAAAGTTGAAGGACTTGCATAAAAGTTTGTTATTAAGATAGATCCCCTAACTGCATCCCCTCATCAATGTCTTCTCTAGTAGCCATTGGTTACTTTAATTAATGCTTTTGGGTTAATAAGTTGGCAGATACTTTTTAGTGGTCTTTTGTAATTTTCTACTCCCTATGTCTATTAATATGCTTGCAAAGCATTTAGAAGGTTCTTCTAGATTGTTTCTTCTCTCTCTGAGTTGCTTTTTGTCTTTGTTTGAACTAAGCTTTACTCACTACCGACATCCATAAACTTTTGCACTCTCTTGGCTTCTTGGTAGTGGATGAGGACTTACTGTGTACTGCAACATTCACACTTCAATAAAATTATAAAATTTTGATTTAGAAATCAGTCAGTCTCCTTAGATTTCACTTTTATAGCAATGATTTCAAGTTGGCAATCTTGGGACTTAATATTCTTCTTTACTAATGAAATGAAAACACTGTCATATATCAGTCTAACATAAGAAATGTGGAATAAAGATTGCTGCTGTTGGAAATTGAGCTAAAATTTTCAGGTTCAGAAACCTAAGGTATATAAATTTACTATGCAGGTGTACTTATGAAATGAAAATCCTTTGTCCTATCTCTTTTTCAGGATGACCATCCCATTCCCTGGGATCTCCATGGAGCATTTGCTACTTCAATTAGGCCACCTGTTGTTACTTCCATCAAGAATGAGGTGAGTTTCTTGGTGTCTACTGGCTATGTAACTAACAAATGTTTTTAAACTGCACTCAACCCGAAATACTCTATTTTCAACATACAGACTCAGCTGATTGATTTCGTTAATTCATGCAGGAAGTTGTGAGCATTGCGACACGAAGAGGAGGTGTGGATTTTGGTCAAACTCACAACCAGTGGCTATCAACTGTATCAGAGTCGCCAAATGTCATTTCAATGTCCTTTGTGCCTATAACTTCTCTGCTAAGTGGTGTACGGGGCAATGGTTTTTTAAGCCACGCGGTTAATCTTTACCTTCGATGTGAGTGCAGCTTTCTCTTCCATCAGTTTGTAATTTATAGTATGCGCATGCACAAGTAAGTGATGTTAACTAAGAGTTCTTTTCTGAGCTTAACTGATGCATGTTAACTAAGAGTTCTTTTCTGAGCTTAACTGATGCTGTATCTATCTTACACAGCGTATGCGGACTTTTAGTATTTGATTCTTCCAGGCATTTGTGTGAATCAGACCCCTCTCATATTGACAGGCCATATTTAGCATATCTCTGCTTTAATTGGTTGGCCTTAATAACACTGTTTGATCAATTATTACTTAGAGATCATCTCATAAATCAAGATAATGTCATGAAATTGTTCTCACTTTTTTCAGCCAACTGATTTGTGTATCTGAAGGTCTGGAGAATAATCCTTGCACGTTTGTTTGGATCTTATTATATCCTTGATATTATTATCTACTATTTGTAAATTCTAGTGTTCTAATGAAATCATGCAGACAAACCACATATAGAGGAACTCCACCAGTTTTTAGAGTTTCAGTTACCACGGCAATGGGCTCCAGTGTATGGTGATTTGCCTCTCATTCTCAGGCGTAGAAAACAAGCTTCCCCATCTCTTCAGTTCTCGTTCATGGGTCCTAAACTTTATGTCAACACTATGAAGGTATATATGGTTCTCATACTGCTACAGATAAATATAATTTCCAGGTTTTTGAGTAGAGTTGTAATACCAAATTACGTCTGTTAACCCTCACCCAAGTTTAGTATTCTATCTCATCCTTCTCCTCCTGCTTCTCCCTCTAGCTTGTGATGGACTCATAGCTTTAGTTTTGGTAAAGTATCCAGCTATCCTATCCATATCTGTAATTATATAATCTTCATATAAAATTCTTGTTTATCCTTCCTATGAACCATTGCATTGCAGGTTGATTCTGGAAACCGGCCAGTCACAGGGATTCGCCTTTACTTGGAAGGTAAAAGAAGTAACCATTTGGCCATCCATCTCCAGCATCTATCTACTCTACCCAGTATTGTTAAGTTCTCAGATGATTATAGCTATGAGCCCATTGATGAGCCTGTGGAACGAGGCTTCTTTGAACCTGTCAACTGGAGCATATTTTCACACATATGCACTGCCCCGGTGGAGTACAATGGAGCCCGCATTGATGACTCTTCATTTATTGTAACAAAGGCCTGGTTTGAAGTTAAGGTTATTGGAATGAAAAAGGTTCTCTTCCTGAGGCTCGGGTTCTCAATGGTGGCATCTGCAAGGATTCGCAGGTCTGAATGGGATGGATCTGCGGCCCTGTCAAGGAAATCAGGGGTGTTCTCAATGTTGATGAGCACTAGGTTCAGTGCAGGATTGAATCCACCTGAGAAGCATGTGAAAGTTGATGTAAATTCTGCGGTTTTTCCAGGCGGCCCTCCCACACCCCAAAAGGCACCAAAAATGTCGAACTTTGTGGACATGAAGGAAATGGTAAGAGGTCCAGAAAACCCTCCTGGATATTGGGTGGTAACTGGGGCCAAGCTGTGTGTGGGTAATGGTAGAATCTCTATCAAAGTAAAGTATTCATTATTAGCTATAATGTCTGAAGAGTCAATGATGTTGATATGAAAGGAATCACCAGCATTGATTTGTTTCCCACTGGAAATGTCCAATGTATATGCAATAAGCTTAAATTCAGCTTACTGTATCAGGAAACCTTTAAACATAACAAAAGCGTGAGCAGTTGAGTGAGGGCATTCATGGTTTAAATTATTAGTAATTTTCATCAGCAATGTTACGAATACCACTACCGAAATTATCACTAGTTTAGGTTTTAGTACGGTACTATGCTGGTGTTGTTTTGGGTTTTTTTAAAATATTCTGTTATTTATTTTTATTAAATAAATCTTAAATTAACGATAATTTATATTTAATTGAAACCAAAAGAATCTTATTAAAGGATAGTAATAGAAATTATAGAACTCTTGGTTAAATGTCCTTAAAATAAATGAGGTTTATTTTCATTACTTAGACAAAAAAATTAAGTGGTCATAAATTAATTTTATAAATAAATCATTACTTAATTTTGAATTATTAAATAATTCAAAATATGATAAAAGTAAATATATTCTTATGTTCACTTTAATTTTAATACATATAACTCAAAAAAGAAACAATATATATATATATATATATATATATATATATATATATATATGTGTGTGTGTGTGTGTGTGTGTTTGTGTGTGTGTGGGCTGGGGCTATTTCTGAAATTAA
>JANQBM010000002.1:34634756-34645711 GCA_025594535.1 Erythroxylum domingense
AAAAATAAAATATAATTTATTAGTTAAATTATGTAAGAAAATTATTAAAAAATCATTCAAAATTCTAAATATTTTTTTACCGTTAAAATCTCAGCATTTTCTTCCAAGATTGGTGCATTCTCTTAAAATAGGAGATTGTTAGTGATAATCAAGTACACGCACGATTTCATATGCAGAGCCAACTTTCCAAAGAAGAATAATCTTTTGATGCTTGTGTGGGTCTCATGTGGGTCCCATATAGTTATAAGGATTACTCTTTCATGTGCTTAAAGGTTTACTTGGTTGGTTTTTTAAAAAACGTCTGGTTTTTATTAAGAAACCGGCCAGTTTATTATTAAATCGGCCGGTTTTTTTTCTTAAAGGTTATAAAAACAAATCGGACCGAAAATCAGGCCGGTTCGCGTTTATTCAGGTCGAACCGGCCAGTCTGGTCCGGTTTTAAAATCATTGGTTTTAACTAGTATTACAAAATCAAATAAATTTCAGGATTTTAAATGTAATTTACCTAAATAAACTCAACACAATTGAAGTATGATTTTTGTAAATGACATAGTTCCATGATGGTATTCCATATTCCTAGGGACAAATTACACTTAAAGAACAATTAAATGACAGTTTTAAGATGAGAGAAATTACACTCAGAGAAGAGATGCACTAGATTTTCTGGAACTAACTTGCACAAATCACATATTTTGGGTAGATTGAGATGACTCAAAATTTCCATTGTTGCCATCATATTTCTGATTGATAACCATATAAGAAAGGATACCTTAAATGTCAGGTATATGTTTCATGTAACCCTGTATCAGGCTACAGTTTCTCCCATATCATGTCCCTATATGATTTTTTTTGTGAACTGAATAGTTGAGTGTCCCATCCATTGATAACATTATTCTTTTTTAGAGTTAGGATTGTAATTTGGAATTATATAAGCCAATTCAGCAAGTAAGTTAGCCCTTTAATTGGAATTGATCTATGCATATACCTTAACATTTCTTGATGGGTTATTTTACTCATAAGGCATTAAATGTATGTAGATTAGAGGACCTACATTGCTTTAGTTACTAAAGAATAATGAAGCCCTTTCACCATTTCTAACCTTGTAATTGATGTTTCTTATTAGAATTTCTCTTAGCTTTAGCAATTGAGATGTAAGCCATACGAAAGAAAGCTTTGTTATTATCTTTCTTAAGCTTTTTCCTTTTAGAAAGTAAGTGTGAATCAATCTAATCCACAAAGAGACTTTGTTCTCCACTAATCTCTAAAGCCTTTTTCCATTAAACACCATGTTACTTAAGTTAATTAGTGTTATTCCCAAACCTCTTTTCCCCATCATTTTGCTTGCTTGACACTATGACAAACCTTATTTTTATATCTCCCTTTAAATCTACCACCACAAAGAAAACCTCTCATTATCCTTTCTAGTGATTTAATTAAGCTCTTAGAAAGGAAAATATAGGATGACCAACATATCTAAAGAGAATTGAGCACTGATTTTGTTAGCTATAACCATTATACATATGAAAAATCCTTGTTGCACTAATTCCCTAGTCTTCTTTGTATCTTCTCTATCAGTGAAAACACTCTTTAAGTTGGAATTTCTTGGTTGATAAAAGGTGGAATAAGATAAGGGGTTATTTAACATGTAAACTAGAGATGTAAGAAAGCCATCTAGTAATCAAGATGTTATGCACTTGGTAAAAGAATTAAGTGGCTTTTGTTATAATTAATTACCAAACCTGAGAGTTCTTTAAAGGTATGAAGGGATGTCACTAGGACACTCACTGATTTGTCTTTTGCTTTTGAAAATAGGAGCAATTCATTTACAAAGGATAAATTAAACACTAAGTCTTTTGCATTTGCTATAATATTTAAAATTAGGATCCAAGGAGATATTATACTTCATTAGACTAATCAAAGCCTCTATGCATAAAATGAATAGATAAGGAGAGACGGGATCTTCTTGCCCCAAAATCCTCCCGCTCTTGAAATAATTAGTTGACTCTATATTGATTAATACGTATTTATGTACAGACTTAACTAGCTTATGAACATTACGAGAAAAATAAAATACCTCAAGCAAAGAATAAACTCTCGACTTACCGAGTCATAAGCTTTATAGAAGTCCACGCTAATGGAACAATTCCTTTGAGAAATTCTGCTTGAATATCCTTTGAATACTTACTAAGAAATTAGTACAATGTTCCTATTTTATATTCCTTCCAAGAGAGCACCTTGAGTTTCACTTATAAAAGGTTTCAAAACTCTCCCAAATCTTACTGCTAAGAGTTTATAAATTATTTTTTACAAAAAATTACAGCAAAGATAGGCCAATACTCATTGAGTGAATAATGTTGGGGTCTTCAGGGATCAGATAAATGGAAGTCTTATTGATCTCTGTCAAGAGCTTACCTTTCTTAAATAACTCTAGTTCTGCTTCTGTAAACAGATTCCTTACTAAAGGCAAAGCTTTTTAGAATACTCATTTTTCGTTATTGGTGCGTGGCCTTGTTAGTATTCAATCTAAACACTAACCCTTCTACCTATTCCCGGCGAACTTATACCTTTGTTCCCTCCGGAGACCGTCACTCCAACTCCAGGGCTCTATATAGCCATGCCCATATGATGAGGAGAATAAGCGGTGCGAAAGCTGATGCATGTGAGCAAGTATCGGGAGTGGATCCGAGCAACTTGCTTGGATTAGATAGAAAGCAGAAAGCTGAAATTTAATGCATACACATGTTTCGGCGGGTGGTGGACCGACCTTACTTTGCAATTCAGTTTGGTAGGTTATGCTCTTCGCTTGTATATATTCTTTTCTATTATTATTATGTTTGAACTTTGGAAGCTTGCTCAAGTTTTCTTTCGGAAGAGAAGCTGAATTATTGCTTTTGACTGCAGAGCTATCCATCCCAAATGCTTCACCGAACAATAGCTATCTGTATGTCACCCCAAACTTTTTGAGTTGAATCTAATGCTGTTATCGTAATGAACTTAATACGAGCTTTGATTCTAATATAGTACAATATCGATACTGAATAATTTATAAAATTACAAAGTAGCTTATTAATATATGGTACTATATAATTTTTAATTTTACTTTAATTTTATTTTTAAATTATAATAATATAAATTTAATATAACAACTATTTAGTTATTCTTATTAATATTATTTTTACATATTCTTATATAAATAATAACTATAATTAATATATAATAATCACAATATAAGAAAAAAGATTTTTTAATTTTTATACAAATATAAAATTAAGAATAGGACGAAGTATTTAAAATATTGGAATGAATTACATTAAACATCATGTAATATAAGTTCACAAGCATAACAGCATAAGTTTGTGCCAAGGAAAGCAACAAAATAGAAGTAAAAGCTAAAAAAAATTAAGTAATTAAAGGTTTTTTATTTATATTACACATAGAATTTAATACATACATCATATACGAGTGAGATTAAAAGAAAGAAAAAGAAATGAAAAACCTAAAATTTTATTATATGACATACTCGCTCAAATTGTATTGGTCCTAATTTTTATTTAGTATGAAATCCTCATTATTAAGGGGAAATCTTATCGTCACCATCATCCAAGCTCAATAAACAATAGCAAGTAAAGTTTTTTTTTAATCTTTTACTGATGACTACAAGAAAAGGTGTGTATAAGGAAAGTCTATTTTTCAAATTGACCTGTATTGCTTCCTTCGTCATCTCTATCATTATAAAAGTGACATGTTGTTATTTTCTCATCATTATAAACTAGACAAAGTACTTTCGCAAAAGACTCATAAACTCGAATTGCAAATTGTTATTGGAATCAAATTCATGATTTTTAAGTATAATCTTAGAAACCTTCATTCCATCATTATACCTGTCATATTGAGACGTAACTTACTGATCACTTGTAAGTATCTGTTTCAACTCTTTCTTCATTTAAAAAAAACATTGACGTGATAAAAATTAGTTACAAATCCTATAATGACATAATGACACAAATTCCTACTATTGATAGAATCATTTCTCATCAACTTTAAAACCTATGTATGATTATAAACAAACTTAGTCAATTGTCTACTTTCTAAACAATTTTATCAATGATATGAAAGTATCTAATATCTCTTATATTTTTCAACATTAGGTCAATACAATATGTAATACAAAGAGTTCAATAAAAATAATCATACTCGTTATATAATATTTTTATGTCCAAATTTCTTAATAACTTCATCAAATATCTCTAACCAAGTATCGACATTCCTTATAAGGCTAGATGCATTAATGGACTAAAAAACACCGTCCCTTTGGTAGAATAAACTAAAATAATCGATTTCTACCATTCCAACAAGTAAATAAGATTAAACACTCATAAGTTTACCAAGTCATTCTTCTTTCACTCAAATAAATTTTATTTTACTAATAAAGCTACTTAAAAATTACCTTTTTTTGTTATCAATTGAAGGAATTTTATAACCTAGACTCATCATCATCATCAACACCCAGTTGAAATCTCGTTAAATCGCGAGATCTGAAGAGGTTTGATAATACGCAACCTTATCTCTATATAGTAGAGAGGTTATTTTCGATAGACCCACATATAATGTGCTATGACAATATTACAAAATTGTAAATGAATGTGTAGACATATTCATTAAAAAAATACATACAGAATATGTAAAAGATTGACAATAAAAGATAAGATAGAAATACATCTAAAGAAAGACCTAGACAAGAATACCTCCACCCAAGACTGTCACTTCCTTAATTACGCTACTTAGTAAACTAACTAGGTTAAACTAAATATTCGGGAAAGACTACGCAGTAAAGTGCAAAGGACATGGTTTAATATAACATAATAGAACGTGAATGCTCTCTTTACATGAGCTTCTTTACCCATATCCTAGTACACCAAAACTTTCTATTACGACTAAGTCCTCTATAAGATCTAACCTAGCTATATTATTCTTGATCACTTCCCCACGGTTCTTTTTAGGCCTTCCTTTTTTCCTCCTACAGTCTCTAAGTATTATTGTCTCACATCTTTACACTAATGCTTCCGCATGTCTCTTTTTAATGTGCCTGAACCACCTAAGCCTTATCTCTCTCAATTTGTCATTAATTCCAACCACCTTTAATCTGCCTCTGACCATTAGATTCCTCCTATCTCTTCTGGTAAGATTGCACATCCACTAAAACATCCTCATCTTAGTCACCAAAAGCTTATTATTGTGTGCTTGTTTGATAGGTCAACACTCCGCTCCATATAACATGGTTGACCTAATCGTTAAACGATATAATTTGCTTTTGAGCTTGAGTGGTATCTTCTTATCACATAAAACTCCTAATGGAGCTATCCCGATCTATTATGTGGGCTATATCTTTATCAATCTCTCTATTACTTTAGATGATAGACCCTAGGTACTTAAAACACTTCTTCCATGATATAATTTCTAATCCAATCTTTACCTCCACATCGATATCCTCTTGATGGCCTGAAAAGTTACATTCTAGGTACTACATTATAAGCTATACGGGGCAATAACATTCATCATAAACTAGTAATAATAAGATTGAGCAACATTGAATAACACAACTACATCATATCACCATCTAGTCATTGTCATGTCTACATTATGAGCTACTTCCTTAGATTATAATATATCATAAATTGAAGGTTAAGCTCTAGGATTTGTTTGTGGATAAAAAAGGTTAGGCACTAGTCTTCTTTTTTACCTCATATTAGTTGCAGTAGTCCCTTCTTGTTAGGTAGGAGTACTAACTTGAGCATTTCCATTATTGTCCATATCTCTACAAAAATAGTTTCTTAGTTTAGCCTTTACCTTCTTTCTTTCTCATTAAATTTTCATCTACCATTTCACGTCATAGCTACCTTTTTTATAAGGCTCTAAATGACCTTTAATCCTAGTTAAATGTTTCTTTAACCTGGTAAATCTCTTACATTTCAAATGTTTATTACAAGATAATTAAATAATATAATTCTTTGCATGAGCCCAAATTGAATCATTAAATCTTCTTAAAGAGGTTGAATTATAAAGAGTCTATGAACTTCCCTCCATTTATCTGTTAAAAAAATTAAAACATTTGTCAAATTTAAGTTAATAAATTTATATCAAAATAAAGACATTTTACAATATATTAAGTAATTCATTTTATATTGAAAATATGGAGTTTGTTAGTAAAAATGATTGAGATCTTCCATTTGCATTCTATAGAGAAGGAAAATATTTTTGATGAAACCTTTTTCAAGTGTTTTATGGGTTTGGAAGATTGTTCCTAGATGAGTTTATGTGGCCATTTATAGGTAAATTTTGTAATTTGTTTTAACATGTTTGTGACAATGCTCTGTATAATTTTTAAAATTAGTTATAATCAATAGGGCAATTGGCCAACTAGCTTAGGTATGCTTGATACACACAACAGCTTCAAGAAACCATAAATTTGTATTTTTATATCACACTATGATTGTCTCATCCATATAAGGAGCAACCAAATAAGAATTTGGTCAATCTAGTTCCAAATAGCAACGAAGCTTAATAATTTAAGGTATTTGACAAATAATAATATTTTCAAGGTTTTTAAGTTTACTGGGTTAGTTTTGCCTCTCTGTGTGTGTGTTTGTGTGTGTGTGTGTGTGTGTGTGTGTGTGTGTTTGTGCTTTAAGTGACCACTTACCTAAGAAAAAAGATTGGGTGTATAACAATATAAATGCAAACCAATATTACATGGTATATAAACCAAACAAATAAACTCTTAACACAATAATAATAATTTAAGAATGTAAAATAAGGAAGTAAAAACCATAAGGAATTAGAGACAATTTATATTTTCCTTCTAAATTTTTAGAAGATAATTTTAACATTTTTAGTTGAAACAACATTCTCACATAGCAGAATAAAACTATTATCTGAACAAAGGAATTAGATGTCCAAGGTAACATCGTTTAAACCTTTTCTTCATTAACCTTTGATCAATGGAGACAACTACATAATGATGGTTTAAACACCATTACACTTCTAAAAGCAAGTATACGACATGTTACGAAGATTTCAAACGACTCATACAAGTCACAAAAATGAAGAAACAATCAATGAGCTAGTGGTAAGGAGTGGTGGCATGGAGATGAGTCGATAACTCAAGAGCTATAGTAAGGAGTAGTAGTGAAGAAGACCCAAGAGCTATGATGAGGATAACCTAAGAGCCATGGTGAGGATTGGCAGTGAGGACAACATAAGAGCTATGGTGATGTGACAAATGAGAGAAGAAAGGAGAAGACTCACTAAAGACGCATGACAGTCAATAGAGATGTAGTAAAGAAGTGGAGAGGAGAGAAAACAAAATGAGGAAGGTGACCAAGCATTAAGGTTAAAAATTAAAAAAAATTATTAAGTCTTACTATTCCTACCAAGTACATATCAGTATTTTCTATACCGACTAAAATTCATTGAAATAGTTGGAATCGTCTATATCTTTTCCCATTACAATACTATAAACTTGAATATCATTTTTTAGCAATACAAGATGACTTTTAACTTGTTAGTTGAATCTTTATCAAAAGATTCAAAATCATCCACTTAATTAACCTGTTTGTATCGCACATACAACTTATATGCAACATTAATAAAAAAAGCTAGCAAAAAATTCATTCAAAATATTTACCATAAATAGATAGTCAAAAACTAAATTAATAATTGATTTTTTCAAAATATTTAGATCATAAACCTTTAAACTTGTATCGTTAATCAAAATTTTGAGAGATAAGGAATAAGGTTCTTAGAAGTGGATCACACTTGGAAATGTTTGTAGGTATTGCAAAGCAAATTTGTTCATAAATCTCTATAGGAGTATATCAAATGTGTGTTTTTGTTTAGACTAATTAAGTTCCTTCAGTTTGCTTTTGTCTTAACTTAGTTGATCAACTAAGTTTTTAGCAAAATTTTGACAAACAACTTATGTACACTTCTCTAAGTAATTTTGTCAAACACCTTCTACGCACTCCACTAAAACTTTTCATCAAATAGATGATAGGAATTTTGATTTCCAAAATTTGGGTTTAGGTAGCTTATTTTGATAGGACCTAAATACAAGAATATTTATTGGAAACTCATAAACCAAAGTGTAACTAAATCTAGAAAAGAAAACTAATCAAAGTCTCACTTATCTCTTTGAGACCTTTTAATAAATAAATTTTGGATATTCTATTTTGGGATGTTTTTAGAAAGAAATAATATGAACTCAAATAATATATAAGTAAGAAACTTTTTTTGATATCTCACAACAAATATTACATGAAATAAGGTTTGAAGCATAATGAAAACCAAGCATTTTGCAGCCTACAACTTACACATAAAGCCAACAAGTTTTAAATAAGTTCCAATAGTTTTACCCCAACCATAATGATTGTTTAAGCCTAGAACTTATCTCAATTAGTTTGTATAGATGTTTTAGGATAAATAACTATTGACTAACATAACCAATAAACTGACAATAATAGATATAACCAAAAAAATTGATAATCAATAAATGTCATTTTGTAACTGCCATTATTAAGAGTTGAAGTGAGCTTTTCTCGAACATGAATTCTCAACTACCACAATGCCTCAAGCATCCCCATTCCTAAGGTGGTTGCATTTTTTTGAAATAAATAGCTTATACACTTTCCAGTATTTTGGTTCCTTAACCAATTTTCTAGACAACTTAGTTGCATCAATTCTTTGCCAAAACACAGTACCATCATATTTTCAAAGTTATGCAAGGTGTGTGTCAATAGAAAACTAAAAGTAAAGTCACACAAAATCAAAGTTAAGTACTCTTCAAATCACCATATAAGTTATGAATTGAATTACATTTTTAAAAGAAGTCTCTGAAGCCTACAAAGGAATTGAGCCTTTGAAACTATTAAACTAAGAGATGTTTTAATCCATATTTTAATAATAAAAAAGATAGTTACTATTACAATGTATTTTTATGGTATTTTAAAAAGGAAATTAAAATAAAGTTAAAAACACTTTATGGAGACCATAGAGAGATAAGGCACATCAAATATATTCAAGTAAAATATAAGACTAAGATCAAGATATAAAAGTACACAATTTGTAATTTTATTTTCTATCTTTTACTTTGCTTGCTTTAATGTTTTAAGGGCTCTTCATGCATAAGCATATCATATCTTTCCAGTTGTTAAGAGGAATTAAGATTTTGATTTCAAAGAAAACATTCTTAATTTTAAGCAAACTTTTAGGGAATAAAATAATTTTGAATCAAGTTTTTATCAAAAGAATGAATTTTGATCTATGATAGATCTTAACAAATATTTGGGAATACATTTTCAAATACTTTTATTACACTGATTTAGGCTAGTGGTTGACCAATGTAATTTCTTTGAGAGCATTGGCTAACTAATGTTTGAGAGTACTTAGCCAATTTCATTTGAGAAATAGAAAAGATGTGTATCAGGAGTTTGTATTTCATATTGGTCAATATATTAATCAACCAATATGACACACAAACTCCCTATACACATCTTTTATAAGTCTCAAATGAAATTATCTAAACAAATATTACACATTAGTAAATTAAAGTGCCAGATTATCTAACCAATGTTACTATTACTAACCATTACAATAGCTATTTTTTTGTATCTAATGATATTTTGGAGCTAGTATAGGTATAAATAATTGGGTATTTGATTGTTTAAAATCTTTATAACATTTAGGAGTTATAATAGCACATTTATGAGAGTTTTAAGCATTCATAAGCAATTCATTCATTGATTTTGAATTGATTATGACCTTCAAACATTAAAGTAAGCAAGCAAGGTTTATTCAAGTTATAAAAATCATTTGAGGTTGTTTTCCTTTGTACTTGACTGACCTAAGAAGAATTGAGTTTCCTACTTACCTTTAAGGAAGATTGTATAAGGGTTTCACTTTACTATAATAAAGATTATTGTAAAGAGGTTCCTCTTCTCTTAATTAAAAGAAGAATTTAGTGGAATTCTGAGAGAAACTTTAGGAATGGATGTAGACAAGGATTGAACCTTTATAAAATTGATTTATAATTTCTCTCTTATAATTTTTACATTATTTTTAGTTATTCAATTTAAGATTGATTAAATTGTCATTTCGCATTATGATTTAATTTGAAATCAATCAAGCTTCATTTTTAAGTTGCAACACATTTTCAAATTCATCAACACTAAGTTCACCTCCTGTAAGTTTCATAAAGGACGAATAATTAGATTCAAAGCATGTCTCTTTCATTGCTATTTCAAATTAAATCTTTGAGAAAGATTTTCGTGTCATATTTAGGTACATATAAGTCTTCACCTAGTCAAAAGGGCTAAAATACTAATGAGGTCTATTTCTTTGATGGAATGACTATATTTATTGGACAATGAAAATGAAATTCCTCTTGATGGTGAAAGGTGTTGACTTGTGAAAATTTGTTTCTAATGGCCTATTCATTCTTGTTAAAGCCATAGATGATAGAAAAGTTCTTAAACTAAAAGAGAAGTGGAATCATCATGATAAAAAAACTAATTTCCTTGAATACCAAGGTTATTGACATTTTATTTTATACATTAAGAAGAAATTAATTTAACTAAGTCTTTATATATATTTTACATATTATTTAAGGTTAATTTACTTAGTATTTTAGAACCTTTATTGTAACACCCCACTCCCGACTGGACCCGAACCCGACATCGACGGTGATATCCGAATCCGTGCCCCCGCGAGGGTGGCGTGTCACATCACTTCATTAAACAAAAGTCGGTATAAATTTTTTTTTGAAACCATCTTATCACTTATCACTCACGTGGGCCCACTATTTCTTTTCAAAACATTTTGTCGATTTATAATGAAAGCGAAACACGTTACAACATAATGAAGTTCACAAAAACTTTCATTAGCCACTTGGGCCCATTTCC
>JANQBM010000002.1:34722330-34732413 GCA_025594535.1 Erythroxylum domingense
TATTATTATTAATTATTTAATAAATTTTATTCTATTATATGTGATTTATATTTAAAAATTATTTATTTATATTTTTACTTATATAGAAATATATATAACAATTACAGAATAATTTTTTATATATTTTCTATTTTCATTAATAAAAATTTTATAAATTAATAATAATTTTTTATATAATTAATAATAAATTGTATATAATTAATAATAAAACAATAAGATTTTTATTATTTTAAAATAGAAAATATATAAAAAATTATTTGTCACGGTTGTATATGATATTTCTGTTTGAAAATCATAGCATTAAATCTCTTGCAACAACCATTTTAATATCAGAGGTATAATAATCATTTATTATATCGGTAAATCTGCCGATAGAATAATACTGCTCGTTGATAATTTACCGACGGTCAACCACACAAAAAACTGTCGGTATATTTACTAATGAAACATTAATTATCCGTTGGTAAATTTATCGACAGACTGTCTGTTTTTTGTCAGAAATTATTACCTATAGTCGTTTCTACGACACCTTTATTTATCGGTAAAGTCCGTCGCTAACCTGACTTATCGATGGAATGTTTATATTTTTCATTGGTAATTTCCATCGCTAAATGACATTTTTCTTGTAGTGTGAATGGCTGCTTCATTAGGTCTTGTGAATAACACATCGTCTACATAGATGATGAGAGCTAAAAAAGAGGCCTTGTAAGTTATGACAAATAAGCAATGGTCATGTTTTGATTGAAGAAAATCAAATTGATGAAGTTTAGCAGAAAGTGCCAAATTCCATCGTTTACAAGCCTGTTTTGAGTCCGTAAAGAGACTTAACAAACTTGTAAACTTGATCTAGACCAGCTTTGGTATATCCTTCAGGAGCTAACATGAATACTTCTTCGGTAAGAGAACTATGGAGAAAAACATTGTTTATATCAATTTGATGCAAAGGCCATGAATTAGTAGAAACAATAACAAGAAATAAGCATACAGTAACGAGTTTAGCAACTGGAGAAAAACTATTGGTATAATCAAGAGTTTCGACTTAATTGTACCCTTTTAACTACCAATCTTGCCTTATACCAATCCACACTACCATCAGATTTAAATTTAACTTTATAAACCCATTTAGAACCTATAGCTTTCTTGTTAGGAGGCAAAAAAGTAAGCTGCCATGTTTTGTTTTGTTCTAACGCATCAAGCTCCTATTGCATGGTCTTATTTCATCTAATGTAGTTTGATTGTAGCTCTGAGGTTCATGAACAATAGATATATTTGCTGTAAAATTCAGGTATGAAGGAGTAAACAAGGTGGTTGAATGAATGGAAAAGAGGGAGGAGTATAGGACATACTTGAGGTAGGTAACCAAGCTGGGAAAGATCTAATAGTAGAGGCGAAGTCGCAGGTAGAAACATTTACATTTGAGACAAAAATCCTTTAATATTAAAGAAAGATAATTGACTCTTGTACTTTTTATAATATGTAAGGGAGGTAAAGGAAACTTGAGAAATATCTGAAGTAGAAATCAATATTAGTGCTTCAGTTGGAATTGAAGTTATATGCATTGTATCTACAGGTGGTATGTCAGTTGGTGGTGTATAAGCTATAATATTATGTGCGGGTGAGTGAAGGAAGATAAAGAAAGTCATTAGGAAGTGTGGAAGAAGGGTCAGTGGGAGGAATTACTGGAAGAGGAGTAGAGTGGTGGTGGGACATTGGTAGAATCTTAAGCATAAGGAAAAATAGATTTATGGAAGATAACATCTCTGGAAACAAATGTTTTGTGGGTAATAAGAGCATACAATTTAAATGCCTTCTGACCAATAACATAGCTAATAAAGACACATTTAAATGCTCTAGGATCAAATTTATCCTTATGGGGTAAGGTATTGGAAGCATAACAAAGACATCCAAAAGTCTTAAGAGTTTCGTAACTCGGTGACTTATTGTAAAGCAACTCATAAGGAGTTTTTTAGGAAAAAAGTTGCGTAAGAAGTCTGTTGATTTTGTTAGTAGCCACTAAAATAGAGTCTCCCCAAAACTTCTTTGGTAACTTGCTTCGAAACATCAAAGACTGAGCAATTTGTAAGAGATGTTTGTGCTTTCTTTCAACTATCCCATTCTGTTGAGAGGAATATGGACATGATCGTTGATGTAGAATTCCTTTGGTTTTGGAAGATATAAGAACAATCTGAATTAATAAATTCACTTCCATTATCACTTCTCACGACTTTAATAGTAGTTTGAAATTGGTTTTCAATAAGGATGAGAAAGTTTGCAAGGGTTTTGGCAATTTGGGTCTTGTGGTTGAGTAAAAATGTACAAGTAGCTTAACTGTAATCATCAACAACAGTCAAGAAACAATGGGCTCCAGAAATAGATGAAGTTTTATATGATCCCTATAGGTCTATATGTATGATATCAAAAATACTGCATGAAGCAGTTTGGCTTTGGAAAATTGGTAATCTGTGTTGTTTGGATAAAGTGCAAATGTCACATAGAGGTAAAGATATTAAATCACCAGAAGGAATAGCATCAATATGTTTGATGACAGAGTAAAGTGCATGTCCTAATCTGTTATGCCAATGCTAAAACTCAGTTTGATGTCTCTTGTTTGTATGTTCAATAAATGTACAAGCTACTTGTTGTTTATGAAAACTTGTCATCTTTTTTTAGGGAACCATCAAATCAATTGCAGGTTGTGAGAAATTGGTTTTGTCTAGAATGTAAAGGCTTCCCACAACTTGTCCAACAACTAAAACTTTCTCAGTCAACAGGTCCTAAAATAAATAAAAAAAGTATAAAAATGATTTTAATTCCAGACATATTCACAAGCTTATGAACTCAAAGTAAGTTGAACTTAAAGCTAGTACATAAAGAGCACATGTAAGTTTAAGGGAAGAACTGATGGTTATGTCTCCTACATGATGAACCAATTTAATTAATCCATCCAGTAAAAACATTAGTGTACAATCTTTCGGAATTTTTGGTTAAGCAAAAAGCTTAAGGTTTGATGTCATATGGTTTGAGGCTCCTGTATCTATTATCCATGAATTTGGTTCTACAAAATTAAGGGAACTGAAAGCAAAATTAAGCACGAAACCTGCAAAATATGTTAGATGAGCAAAATTGATTCAATGACTATCCTCATCCATACTCATTCCTTTCATATATTTCATAACTTCTTGTATAACATTTGTAATTTCTATAGACCATCTAGGTGATTTTTGAATAATCTCAAATCTATCAGCAACTTCAAATGGCATGTCAACCGGGTTTACCAATCACTTGTGATTGTTTCTTGCCTTTTTAGTCCTTGTTGCCCTTAAACCATTCCAGATATCCATGTAATTTGAAGCAAGTTTCCTTCAAGTGGCCCTTTGTTTTGCAATAATCAAAATATTTATCTCTCTTCACTTCTCTTCTCTTATTGCTCCACTGATTTTGTTTTCCTTCTTCCTTCTGAAAACCATGTCCTATAGCCATCAATGCGTTATGTTCATAAACATCCTCCATGGCTTGTACTTCCCATTCTTTTTCAACCCTTAGTATCATTGAATAAGCTTTATTCACACTAGCAATAAGATCCATTAGAAGAATATGATTTTTAACGTGACCAAATGAATCATTTAAACCCATTAAAAACTGGATTAATCTATTCATTTGATTCAAATCAGCAGTGGTTTTTGACGAACCACACGTACATTCTAGCATTAGCAGTAAATAGCCATAGTTTCTTTAATCTGGTATAATATCTGGGAACGCTCATATTGTCTTGATCAATCGAACTTATTTCTCTCTGATGGCAAATCATAGGTCCATTACTTTCTTCAAACCTCTCCTAAAGTTCATCCCACAATTCTATCTAACTGTAACCGTTCCTTTTATAGTATATCAGCTACGGAGAAAACTTAAGGTGTTAACTTACACTAGGAACATCTACGCTATATATTTTACAGTTGTGACATAAGTCTAACAAAAATTTAGCGTTTGTGCATGTTATTTTATAAATATTATACTGTAAATTGATACTAAAAACAATGATATTAGCCATCTTATATCTTATACAAAATGTTTCGATGCGAATCACCACTTTTACGATATTTTATTGTGATGTAGATATTATTGGAGTCTCTTCAATATTTATAAAATTGGATCAGGTCATAGAACTGGCACTTGCACTTCTCGCCTTAAAGATGGCAGGATAACTATGGAGCAACAAGAAACAGTGTTTGTAAGGGAGTTTGTTGTGTTAAAGGGGTAAAGAAGTAAATAGATATCTAAATGGAGAAATAGCTTGACCAGCTCTACAAACCCTAATCTATACGTTAAAGTTTAAATTCTTCTTAATGCTTGACGCGTAAGATTCCGAGTTGCGTAGCTTCATTGAGAAGCTGAGACACGACCAAGTTACATCCACAAACCATGTCGGCTTCTGACAACTACAGCATTTATGCCGGCTCTGTTCATCTAAGCCCACTCCTCTTTTAGTTTCCCTGCAACTGCCAGCCTGTACCCAATCATATCCTTTTTGTTCCTTTGTTACTCATCTTTAAAAAAATATTATTTACGAGTTGTTGACCATTAATTTACTTGCAACTAAAGCAAAAGCGCACCACACGCAGCGCTTTGATTGTATGCTGCGAGTCTTTCCTATTAAAAATAAGATAAAAGTCTAAGATTGTAGAGTTTATCATGTTAAGTTTAGATTAATCAAGTCACCTCTTAAAATTTCGATTAAGAGATTTGTCTAATAAGCCTAAATCTTATTATTAACATGACACTATTTTTGTATGTTTGACAAAATAATATTATTTTAATTAATAAATTTAAAGTCAAGATGATGTCATTTTACTAAAATTTGAAATTTAGGCTTGACTTTCACAACTTGTCTCGACTCGAAACTCGAACTTTTCATATATCAATAAAACGATATCATTTTATAACGTGGGTAGAAACCCAAAAAATGTGTCTTATCTTTTATTTTTATGTTCATTGTTGTGCCACCACTTTTGTTTTTCTGCTTTTTCTTCGGTTGTACAGTCTCCCATGTCTGTGTTTCATCAGCTCCCTCTCTAATTGTTATTCTCCCATAATATTGTCACTTTTTTCCGTTGCTTGTTTCACAAATGTTTATTTATTCGTTCCTTCTCTCATATTATTCATTTCATCTGGCTTCCTTGATTGGAGAAAATAGGGTGTTAGAGACTTCATCATCTCCAGCTCATAAAAGAAACAAAAAAGCTAATAGTTCCTGATCTATATGATTTTAGAAGTGAGACACCGAAAGGTGAAATAACGATGAAAGTATCATGATTTGGTTATTATTGTATGCTATGTTTTTGTTTTTAAAATATTGCCTCTTTTGTTATTTTGTTTCTCTAATGTTTTACTAATATACAAGTTTTTAGAAGTGTTGCAACAAATTAAGGAAGAGAAGAAAGAATTCTAATATGGTAAAAAGATGATATCATATTTTGATTTGAATTAGGGACAAATTAAATAGATGATTCGGATTATGATAAAGATGACATCCAAAACCCTCTGATTGAATTATAACGTGATTGTACTCTATAAGATGTTTATATAAGGTGGCAAATCTTCAGAAAAATAGTATACGCTGATGAATATTATACATGTTTTCAGGAAGATGTTTTACTAACTTGATGTTCATAAGCATATAAAAAAGGATGTAGGCTTGTCAACTTTAAAATACTACCGTGAGTGACACATAATTACAGCAACATCAAAATAACTGTTTCTTGGTTACTATCGTGGGTTTAATGAGCTGAAAAAGAATTCAAGTATATCATTTATATATATATATATATATATATATTTAGCTCACTTGAAAAGAACTTCAAGTGATAGGACTTGATAACTTATAATTTCACATGATCAATTGATGGATGGTTTCGTGTGGAAATTCGTTTGTTGAATTTAGGCAATCAATTATAAGCTGGATTATTCCAAAAACCCTAGAAAATGGGTCAAACTAACATTGATGGATCCATTGTAAAAGAAAGTAGTAGTGTAAAAGAGTGGGATACCTTGCTTCACATGAGAAGTCGACTTGAAGAAATGGATTAGTAGCTAGGTAGAAAATACCAAATTCCAGATGGGATATGGAGTTTGGTGCAACTTATAGTCATGTACATACATCAATACCCCATTTGTTGTTTTCGTCTTACATACTTGCGATTTGTACATATATATCTTTAGAAACACTCTAGGTTGACACTAGAGCTAAACCTATTAACTATTTCTCACTCTAAAGAGGTGAAATGTCCAAGAAGAGAATCCGCTGGTTGCCCAATCCCCACTCTACATAAACTTACATTGTATATTTTTTTTAAGGTACTTTGTTTGTAAATAACTTTCCTAATTAGGCCTCTGTATTACTAAGTTAAACCCGGGAAAGGCAAAATCAGAATTTAGAAGATTGCATTTATTCTCTTATGCAAGCGTTATACATTATCAAAACCAAAACTTGATGTCCAAGCAACCCATATTTTTATTTCTCTAGACGTCTCATTCTCTTCTCTATCTCTCTCTCTTTCTTTCTTTCTGTGTGTGTTGTGTGTTTGTGCAGGTATCGCCAATACCTGGGAGTTGTAGTATAATACAAATTTATTCAGAGTACCAGAAGCAAGAAAAGGTGTAAAAGAACAAAATTCCTTTGCCGAACTTCAAGATACCAGAAGTAGGTATTGGGTGTTTTAACGCACAAAACGTGTATCTTTTTAAAGTAACTATTCTTGCTTTTGCTCAATCTTCTTTTCTTTTCTTTTCATTTTGGTTTCTGGTTGTCATAGACAGCTTGCAGAAGACTAGATAGGAGCAGAAGAGTGTTATGGGCATAAGAACTGAAGCAGAGATATGACATGGTGCAATAATAATTCCGTTGACGAAAGAGCCATTCAGTTGGTCACAGCTGATTCCCAAGAAAACCCTGTTCTTGACTCCAAATCAGATGAAACTCGGATCATTACATGCCCTTCTTGCGGCCATAATATCCCGTTCCAGGATCAGGTATATATTCATATCCCGACTTTAAAAATATTTTATCTGAACTTAATGTGCAATATTATCCTTTTCTTTCTGTCAAATTCTGATTCTTGATTTCATCTGTTACTTCTTCTTTAACCTTTTTTGGTTTTCATTGTTGGACAAACTTATATCACAGGCTGGTATACATGACCTACCTGGACTACCAGCAGGAGTGAAGTTCGATCCTAGTGATCAGGAAATACTTGAACATTTAGAAGCTAAGATAATCTCGGATACGCGGAAAATTCACCCACTGATTGATGAATTCATCCCAACAATAGAGGGCGAGAATGGAATTTGCTATACTCATCCAGAGAAGCTACCTGGTTTGAATTCTGTCCTTACTGGGTGTTTTACATGTATGTTTCCATCGTTGGAAACGTTTAAATGCATTGTTAAATAACTAAGCTTGCAATTTTTCTAATAATTGGCTATGTGCTAATAATTGACCAGTGTGATTGCCTGGTTAATTAGGTTCTGGTGATAGTTTGATATGCAACCAATTGGTTTAGTTTCAACTGTTGACATTCTTATTTTCGGTTTCTAAACTCTTTAGCACTCTTGTATTCAACAGTGAGTTTGTTTTGTCCGGCGATTAGTCTTTGTTGGCTGATGACTTGTAATGGCAAGAAACATAAAGTCCGCAGGTGGGTGTTCTGTGTCTATCTTAACCAATTAGTTTGGGGATGTTACGATTAAACATCTACTTTCCGTTGGCATACTGTTAAGTGTCACAAAATCACAGCGTTTTGGGACTTGTTTTCATTTATATGCAATCAAGCCCTTAGTTGGCATGAGGATGTAGTTCATTTTGTTGCATCCATTATCAACTTGATAGCGCCCAACACTTGTGTTCTCTCAATCCATGGTACGTCCTTTAATTTTGAAATTATGGCAAAGCTAACGTTGGGTGGTCATCCAATTTCTGGTTTGTTGTTACCCGTGTCTCCAACGTGGACTCGTGAAGATTGGGCATTTGGATTTGGAGTTTCATAATTGCTGGTGAAGCATGAAGATTCACATTACCAAAAAGCAGCTCAAACTAATTATGAGCATCTTTAACATCACTGCATGGGGCATATTACATCATTGTTTCAAAGTTTTAATTGATTAAGTAGCAGCTTTGAGACTGTAATAGTGGTCGCTTGATTAATCAACACCAAAGAGCTTAGACGATGTTCAATCCTTTACTAAGGTTCAAATTCAAGTGCATCATTTTCAATGAAACAATAAACCTAATTAAGATTGAGATCACATATTTATCATGCATGCATTAAAATCAAAATAATAGCAAAACCTAATGATAATTCATAAATTGTTATTTGACATTCATATAGCTTTATGGTAGTCATTTTTAGGCATTTGTATTTTAAAATGTATTCTAACTTCTGACTCTGAAATCTTGAGTTTACTATAACTGTTTCATTTAGTCTTAAAAGTCACAAATCGTTTCAATTAACTTGGTCTAACTGTCTCCTTGCTTAAACAAGTCCATGCATGTTGAGTAGTTCTCTCGTGTTATATTGCTTATATAGTATATGCATTTACGTTGTCAAATATTTAAGTCGCATCACTTTGACTACAACTACAGAAAGTTTTTCCATTAACAATCTTATTATATCCATATATGTAGGAGTAAGCAACGATGGACAAATCCGCCACTTCTTTCATCGACCATCAAAGGCGTACACCACCGGAACTCGCAAGCGCAGAAAAGTGCATACAGATGAGGATGGAAATGAGACCAGATGGCACAAGACAGGCAAGACTAGGCCAGTCTTTAATGGCGGGACAGTTAAAGGATACAAAAAGATTTTGGTCCTATACACCAATTACGGCAGGCAAAGAAAACCTGAGAAGACCAACTGGGTGATGCACCAATACCATCTTGGAAACAATGAAGAAGAGAGAGATGGAGAGTTCGTAGTTTCAAAGGTTTTCTATCAAACTCAACCTAGACAATGCGGTTCAAGTATTAAGGATTCCCCTGACCAAAAATTGAATGATAGTAATATAAATAAGCACACAGCCTTTGTTCATCGCTATTACAACACTAGTACTCCAGCTTTTAGCTCTTACAATCATGGGACTAATAATAGAGAAAGCCCACCTCAGTTAATTCCAGATTTGGTTGCTCAAGGTGACGGATCTTCGTTAATTCGATTAGCTGCGGATACAAGCAAAGGAAAGCTTCAGCGAAAATAATAAAGTACAGGACTCATTTGTTACGGTACGTGTTATTATAGTCAGTATAATTTTATTAATGGGAAATCGAGATTTTGGCAAAGGAAAAAGGAAGAATAATGGAAGGAATAAGGTGGATCGGCTTCTTTAGTTAAAGGACAAAGAACCAGGTTCTTTGGAAAACTTTGGTCTTTTTTAAGTAGTTCCTAAGAAGGTTACCAGAAAAGTGGCGATTAATTACTATGGTTCCACTTATGCACACATGTGAATCACACACTTATTGCTTATAGTGGAACTGAGGTGTAGTGTTGTACAAAACAACTTAGGTCTTAGAAATATGAAGTCTTAATGTTAGGTTTTACATTGATTTCATTGTTATTTCTATCTTTTCTGTTCTTCTATAGATGTATATCTAAATAAGAGCAAGAAGTCAAATCTTTCTTTACGTACTGTACCAGCATTTATATAACACATAATGTGTGACGAAGTTGTCAAGTGTGTATGTGACCTTCATTTGCTTCTTGTTTTCTGTGAAGAACATTAGAACTGCTTGGCAATGATGATGATTGTGGTTACTTTCGTTTCAGAATCCGTTTTTTGTTTTTGGTTTTAATTTCCGTTCTGCAAAATTAATCTCTATCTCTTTCCGCGTTGTAGACATCTACTCGTAGGTTGGTATCAATTAATATTTTCACTCTCTCTACAATCCTTTTGCATCTTTTACATGTTAATTACTTTGTAACAAGAGAAAACAAATGAAATTGTTCTAAAGATTAGGTTAATTAATTAAGTGGTATACTATTTCGTAGATAAATATTTATTATTTAATATGTATAAAAGCAAGGATAATTATTT
>JANQBM010000002.1:34785909-34804469 GCA_025594535.1 Erythroxylum domingense
ACACTTGTATGATGCCTTTTTAATTTACTTGTAAAGCATGAGATCTTCCCAATGAACTAATTGTATTCCTTATGTGGCTAGTTGATATCATTTATTTAATTGCTTTTGAGCTTCAATGTTGTGTATTTGAGATGCCTTGATGAATTTGCTAGTGTTTACGGGATAATATCAAAAACTGGAGGAGTTTTAAAGGAGGCCCAAATCAAAACAGAGGGCTATGACAGAAGTGCTAGCCACGACCATGACAAAAGGTCAAACAGGGGGCCATGATCGTGGCCTGTGTGACAGACATCACACTCTGACTTTCCAAACTTTATTTTTTGGCGACATTTTGGACCTTTTAGGCATGGGAAAAGCCCTAAAGTTGCCCTAATTAGAAAAGACTATAAAGAGAAAAGAGGAGACATGAAAAGGGAGTCTCCACTTCTGCCATTTTGGTGAAGCTTCAAGGGAGAGAAGAAGAAGAGAGAGAAGAGGAAGAAAAGCAGAGAGGAAGCGGGTCTTCCGACGTTGCTGCCTTCTCGGGTTATCTGGTCCAAATTCCTTATCGTTTCTATCTTTATTTCCATTCATTTAATGTATGAGATGATGATGGATTGTATGATGATGGATCTTGGATTGTTGATGATGTTCTAACTTTTTCTTTGGGATTTTACCTTGATTCAATGTTAGTATAGTCGTTTTTGTGTTATTTTGATTAGGTGTTGTGATTAATTGCAGGATTTGCATATTTCGGTAATAAACTGAGAGGGTGAACTAAATAAAAATAATTGGGTTGGATTAATAAGAGTTGAGCGATTCAATAGACCACATGATTAATCATATCGATTATCGTGCGGAGAGAGATCCTGTGTGAGACTCGGTAGTTTATTAGAGAGTGTAAGATCTAATTAAAGTTATGGGTCTTTTGTTAATTGAAAGATTACAAATTCCATAATTCAATTAAGGTTTATAATTTAGGGTTCAATGATTATAACTCGAGAGAGAGAAATCGACCCTACGATAGTCTAGAACCGACACCACAATAACACATAATTGACTAGATTAGCATTAATGATAGGAAAAATCCCCTATCTCATAATTTGGTAGCTCTTCCTGGTTAATTTCCATTGTGACTTTTATGTTGCTCAATTTCAATTTCTTTTTGTGTTAAACTTGTGAATTAATTTCTTGATAATCACTTTCTCGTATTTACTTTTCTTTGTAATTTTTATTTTTATTTTATTAATTTTCTGAGTATTAGATAACATATGATTAGATTAATTCACCTTCCTCATGGGATCGACCTTTCAGATACTACAAATCACAATTTTGAAGGCTATAAATTGCAAAGCTTACAAAACGATCAACAATGGTATGACAATTAGACGTGCTATGGTTAACTTATTAATATAACTGGATACTCAACAGCCAGATATAACTAGGTTTCCAAGCTGATAATGAACAATTATTGGAAGAATGATTGGGTTCTTCCTCAAGTCTCATTGAACTATAAACCTACCTATCAACCTGATATTCTCCATTCAAACAATTTCTATTGAAACGTAACCTTATTTATAATCTGTCCATCAAACAAACTAGGAATTTGATGCAACCTCCTAGTCCTAAGGTGAACTGGTATGCTATTGTTTACAACACTTTTCTGATTCATAGCAACTCATTTTTGTTGTGGCTTATAATGAAAAACAGATTAAGTACTATGGTAGGCTGCACTTTTTGGCAGTGGATAAAACTTGTTTCTTATGTTGGGATTGTGTTGAAACGACGGATCATTTATTTTTTGATTGTTTCTTTGAATCTTTAGTTTGGACAAAAGATCAAACAATTCTGTCATTGGGATATCATAGGTGATTCTGTCTTAAAAGCCATTTAATGGTTGGTTGAGTATACCAAAAACCATTACGTCCCATTGGAGGTTTGTTTCATTGCTTTGGGGTTCACTCTCCATAGAATCAAGAATGAAAGGACTAACAAGAGATTTAAGAACAAATTTGTTACCGAGAAGGAGACAACTTTTGTGATCTTGCAAACTATTAGGGAGACGCTTTACTTAAGATCTAAGTTAGTCAATTTCTTGGATCTTTAATTGCTGGCCTCTTGTTTATTATAGTTGGTAACACTTGTATGATGCCTTTTTTATTTACTTGTAAAGCATGAGATCTTCCCAATGAACTAATTGTATTCCTTATGTGGTTAGTGGATATCATTTATTTAATTTTTTTTCTACGGACAATTATTTTCACGAGTTTTTCTTGCTGGCTTGAAGCTTTTGATTAAGGTCTCAAGGGAAGTATAAGCTTTTGATTAAGGTCTCAATCGAAGTACAAACAAACTGGTAATTTGTACAACATGTATGAAATTTAATTTTCTAGTGCTTACCTGTATGCAATTGTTAACTCCAGATGCAATCTGTGGCCTTGCCACCTTCCAAGGCCATGCCAAAATTACAGTGTAGTTATCTACAAACTCAAAACTAATCAAGAGATCTTACTGATTACTTGGCAGATAAATTTGGAAAGAATATTATCGAAGCATTCAGGGCGAAGGAGAGAGTAGCGAGGTATGCATGAGTTTGATGGGGTTAAAATTCCTGGTGTTTTCTTGTCGTTTTGTTTGTTGTGTCCTGGTACAAGGTGAGGTAAGTAAATTTCTGTGCCGACCTGACCTCAGACTTCGTTGTCAAAATGTGATCACAAATCCCCCCATCCTAACGGGACATATCACTATATATTGAATAAAAAGTTAGGTAGTCCTCGCACTGGATATTGCAAACATATCATTACCTGACAAATTAAGATCTTCCTTATTGCCCTCGCATTTTGTTCCTTCGCTTGTCTTTATTCGTTTAAGCAAGTACTCAGGATGGGCGTATATATATATGCCTGTGTTTGTGTGATCCCTCTCTAGATCATGTTAATATTATCGAAATATTAATCATATATATTCGGATGGTAATCTTTGAAACTAATTTATTGCTGCTTTGCACAGGCTAATAATGTGGATATTTATTGTCAGTAAAATCCATATTCAAGATATAAAACTCCCGCAATTCTAGTTTAATCTTTAAACTTTAACGTGGTAGTTTCTTCTATAACAAGAACAATAAAAAATTTGACGTACTTAGTTTAATAAGATCGTGCTACAGCGAAGATCACTAGATATTGTTGCAATATAATTAAGAACTGAAAGTGTTTGTGCTTGGGGAACAAGGACAAAAGAGGAGCAGAATATACATGGAAAGCTGGCTTTCAGACCTTAACAACAATGAAATACTTTTATGAAGATACCAACTGCCAAGCCGCTTTTATACTCTTTCTGAATAACCAGATGATCATTATAAGTTGAGAGTTGAGAATAAATCATTAATTGCCTGTGGTGCAGGTAGGCGTGGTTGCTTGCTAGAAAGACTGTTTTAAATTTTAATAGAAAGCGGATAATGTACGTATTTGTTGGGTATCTTAGATTATGTTTACAATTATCCAATCAAAAACCGCAGAACAACAAAGATTAGAGAGACAGAAACGTTTCAACAGTTCACTTTGATTAATATCATCTTGCACTTGAAGGTTAATAATTTAAAATCATCAAAATGTGAAACAATACTATTCATCATGTCTGAATATAGCAAAGAAATTGGTGGTGGGAGTCACTTTTTTTTATTTCTACTGTGGATAAAATTTGTCTAATTGAACATGGTCATCGTCCTCTCTGTGTCAGCTCACCACACGGTTTTTATCTGTTAAAACTTTCTACATCATGAACTCTGAAAAGCTCCGGGGAAACGATCCAGGCATCGCTGAAGAAGAAAGTTGAAATATGCCGGTCGCATTCTCTGCATTGCTCGGAGTTGAAATGTGGGTGTATGGACTCTTCTTTGGTGGTGGTACGAGCTCTTCAAAAGTTCCAGTTGAGATGACCTTCGACAGAGACTCCAGTGCCTCTTTGAAAGAAACTGTTTGGGGGTGGGAGTTGGAGTCCAGACTTGTGACAGAGTAGCCAGGAGAATCCTCTTGGAAATCTGCTTGTCCTTGTTCATCAGCCTCTTCGCTCCCTAGGTTCGCCATGAGAGAAGCTTGAATATCGTAGTCATAGTCTTTAAGGGGATTACTGATCTCCTTTACCATTGCGTCCTGCTGATTCTGTAAGCATCCAATAGCAAACGGGGAGGAACTTCCAGAGCTGCTATCATAGTTGTCTTCTTTTTGTTGTGGGGAGCTGCTCTTCTGACGAACCCGACATAATACCCAGTCATCCAACTGAAAATAAGAAAACATTAAACGTTAGACTTGTCATATACGAATCTGGCTACTTGCTTACATTTTCTATTTGTATTTTCAAGAAAAATGACTACTTACTCGCATTGATCCTCTTAGCCTGTGAAGCTGATGGGTGTCATCAAGAAGTCTGTATTCAAGCATCATCCAGTTGGTTTTGATACCTTTAGGAGGACGACCTTTGTAGAACACCAAAGCTTTCTTCACACCCAAACACTGAGATCCACTGGAGGTGAGGATCGGCTTGTCAGTTCCGGTAGCCTTCCAGTAACCAGAACCGGCGGCTCTGTTGGGACGAGAACCGTTTGGATATTTTCTGTCTCTAGGGCTGAAGAAAAACCACTCGTGCTCTCCAAATAGCGCCATCCCTGAAAAGAGAAAATAAGCAGAAGAAAAACATAAATAAACAGAACCAAACTGAAGAGAACCAATCACATAGTATGAAAACCTAGAGTAATTATACGTATCAGAATGATGATGATGATGATATATATATATATATATATATATATACACCTGGAAGATCCCATGGATTGAACTTATAGATGTTCACATCTGCAATTATGGAGACCTCGGGGCTTGAAGAAGAAGCTATTTTCTTCTCCAAGTAATAGACGATGAGCTCTTGGTCTGTAGGGTGAAATCTGAAGCCTGGTGGGAGGATAGGACTGGACATGTTGATTCTGTCCATTGTTTGGTAACGATACCATTTTCCAAAGCTCTAGGTATTATTTATAGTTGAGGATTCACAACAGTGGCGAATTAATCTTTGGAAAAATCATCATGACAGTACATTAAAATCAATACTTGCTTGTTTTTTTCTGATTGTATTTCACAGGGGTTTTTTGAGTTTGCTGTAGTTTTTTCGTTTGCATGGTTATTCAACTTTTAGTAGAGCTTTACTTTAACAAGTATTGCATTGGCCATATATATCAATAAATGCATTTGAAATTTTATTTTATTAATTATCAAAATTTTCAATAATCCTGCAATTCCACTGTATACGGGCAATTTCAATGAAGAGAATACACAATAATGTCATATTTCATAAATTACAGGAGGCATCAGGTCATGTCCTGATAATGATATATGTAATTCTATTGGAACTGGCCAGCTTCAAATCTACGATACATCTCTCAATTTATCAAGTCAAGAAATGTTCTAAAGGTCTAAGACGGAACATATGTATAGTAAATGCGCATATTATTTCAATAGTAAGCTTCAGTTTTCATTTGTCCTGGGTTAACTAGTAAGTCCTATTCAAATATAAGTATTGTTAAATCACAAAAAAAAAAAACTACTGGATAGGTATGTACGAATTTCAAAAAATTATATTAATTGTTAAGTTCTTTTGAATGGATACGTGGAGAATAATGAATAATTGAAAATTTATAAAAAAAGCATAGCTAATTTAGAATTTAGCTAATGTCACAAGTCACCTAATTTTTGGAAACATTCTCTACTAATTAAAAGTAAGGTTAGCATAATACTATATTTTTCCGGACTCTACTCCTTAGCAAGATTCTTGTGGTTGTTGTAGCAAGTTAACTAATTAATATAGGTCGAGAGTGGTTTTGAATGGGGGATAGTTGTAGGTGAATGCCGGATAAAAAAACATTTCCACCATAGAATAACTACACTATGTAACAAATTAAAACTTCTAACTTTTCATAATTCATGTGTTATAATTTGTTTGCTTAAAGGTAAAAATTCTTGGTGTGCATGCTATTTGAGGGTTCAGGATAAAGGAGAAGCCTCGTTTTCACCGTCCCCGTTTTCTAAACTTGGATACGAGACAAATGGGCCGGAAACACTAGCAATCGTTAGTCATTGGTTGCATGGCAAATGATTGAATGAAGCTAAATCCTTCATGTGAAACATGAACCGTACAATATTATATCCTCAGTATCTTTCGTTTTATATATTGGATTGAAGGTAGGTTCTATCATGACTGTCCCAAGAGTTTGCAATATCGATACGGCTCTAATGACATTCACAGCCAATACTATAGGCCATCTTTGAGCTGCAATTGACTCTTATATATGGTCGAACCACACGCACTAATTAACTTTTCTCTCAAACACTTCAAGTCTATGAAGAACATATAGATAAATAAATATATATACATATACAAGTTTATGGCATTGCCACATCTGAATAGTAGGTTGCATATAAGAAACACAAACCTCGTACTTCCTTTTCTTTGGACGACTTGTTTAGGATATGATTGAACTCAAGGCACTTGAAATATTTTATCGGAATAACATTCCTGATCTCTGATTACCAACTTCCAACAAATGCATGATTAAAAGTTTTAAGTTTTTTATTTGAATCCACATTATTGATCTCCAATTGACTGATTGCTACCGGTAAGTATAATTGCGTCAGTAATATTCCAGCTGTAAATGAGGCTTTCGTTTCTGTTAGGGCTGCCTTGGATTTACTATAAAATCCAATCAGTCCTGGATGGAGATGGTCGGCAATTGTGATGATACGTAAGCCTACAATAATTTGTAGTTATGTTGGTCAATCATTTTAATCATATTAAGCTACGTAACTTGATCCATACACTCATTATCAACTGTTTAACTCTGAATAGGTTGATCATTAATTGTATTATGGAGTGACTTAATGCCTTAGGCATTGTCCCATGCATTAGTACCGTTGGATTAGATGTAACCTTTTAAGTTGTACTTTTGATGGGGCAATCTTTAATTTAAAGAGGATTTCTTGTTCTATTGCAAAACTAATTAGAGATGATTTATTAGCAATAACACCCTTTAATTTCTTTCAATATATTATATTTTAAAATGCTTTCAAGTTTAAACTGTTAGATTTGTCAATGACATACTAAATCAAATGGCCACTTAGTCTGGGCGTATCTTCTGAAACATAGTTATTTACAGAATTAAAAAAGTAATACTTTAGAACCTAAGGCTATATATGCTTCCCTACTTTACTTGAGTACCGAAAGACCAATGGAAAAGAGTATTGAACATTTAGAAAGGAATTAAAGAAACGTGAAAAATTCTGAATTCTTGTTCTTTTCATTTTCTACTTTTAGCATAAAACAAGGAAGTTAACAGCCAAAAGTTGGAATCACTTGACCATTTCTAATTCTGTCTTTGATCGCTAGCTGGCTAATCTTAATAAATCCTCCACAAGATCGGCTGACATAAGCCTATCAGCATCTCAGGTCCCCGACACGACAATGGAAACTCTGAAATAAGAAACAAACTGCTATATCAGTTTCTGTTTTAAGTTCTATGCAATACAACATATGGTTGACTTTAATATTTTGAGCATCTATGTTACAGCCCAATATGCATCGTTTCATATGGTTAATTCTGCAAACTGCATCCGCGCCTTCTCACAAAATTTCGAACAGTATCTATCTGATTGGAAAAGAAGAAAAAACAACTTGTAATTAATATGACACTTATTAATGTGGACGTTAAGTTTGACAATTTTGGTCTGACTTGGCTTTATTGGGTTGATTGGGTTTTTGGTTGATTTTGAACTTGTAAGATGATCTAAAGTCTGATTTGAATAGTTTAAACTCCTTTTTAAAAATGATATTAATTTAGTTTAATTTCTTAAAATAATATTATTTTAATATGTTATTCAAAATAATTTGATTAACTTAAATTGTGTTATTAAAATTTGACTAAAATTTAGATAGAATTTTAAGTCCTTATTTAAGAGGTAGCCTAGCCGATACATTATTATCATCCCTGACATGTATAAGTATCACTTTTCTTCAGTAGCCAGGCATTACAACAAAACTGACTTTTAGTTTTTTTTTTTCTGCAATGATTTGAAAATTTGTTAACAAAAGTCCATCTTTTCGCTACGTTTTGAAGAATTGTCGCTAAAGGCATGTACTTGGCGACGATTTATGTGAATCGTCGCAAAAGGCGCAACCTTTTGCAACAGTTTAATTGTTTGTCACCAAATTTTGAGTATTTTGCGACGATTAAAAGCTGGACTTTTGGCAACGAATTGTTTAAATCGTCGCCAAAAGTTGAAATAATTACAATTTTGAGCTAATGCATTCAAACTTTATAAATTTGTTTAATTATATAAATTTATAGACAAATGATTCTTTAATGATGTCTATTGTATATAGTACACCTCCGTTTATACAAATATTTTATGAAAATAGAATGGAGCATCTAAAAATTGTAAAATATTTTCAAAGTTTTAAACATATTGTTAAAAAACACATGGTAGGTAACTTAAATTTTGAAAAAGAATATTTTTTGATATAAAAAGATAAACATACATAAAATTTTAATGTTAATAGGATTAAAATATTATAAATTTAAGTTGACTACTATTCTTAATCATTAATATTTATTAACAATAAAATAATAATTAATATAAATATTGAAATATGGTAAGCAATATAATATAATGATACATGGTAACTAATACAATTGTTTTAATTACAAGTTTAACAATTTTTAAAGAAAAATAATAAATAAAGTTTCACATCGATTCCTTCAAAAAGAAAAGGAAAATTTTTTTATTTTTTGGATTTCAAGTGATATGAGACTTGATAGATAAGGTAAAGGAGTTCCCTATGTCTAGATTTCCAAAAAGATTCCTTGCGTGTTCGAAGGCATCAAGTAAAACAGTGAAAGATCTTCCTTTAGGAGTTGGTTGATTGACACTTTCTTCCAACAACTTCTTGGCTTTAACTAAATTAGTAGATGTAGTCAACGATTCCCGAGATGCAATATGGATCACTAAATTAGATGAACTACACGTACGATGTGATTTATCTAAGAAACAAATAGTATAGAACTTAAATAGCTAATTAAGTCAAACGATATAAAGAACCCAAATTCGAATACATGCATATTTGATTGAACAAACATAGTTTTTGGAACGGACGACTGTTCCAAAATAACTGATTTCACTAATCCTATACCGACCATCAGGACATTGTCACCGCCTCTAATTTCATCAATGTTCTTTTGAAGATTTGAGAAAGCTTTACACAACACATAGTATATACAATTAAACGTTCATCTTTGATATCTTCGTAATAGAAAATGAGATACAAATAATAAATAAACGGTGGTAATTCGTATGATACTAAAAATCTTGAAGAAGAAGATTGGCCATGGAAGGCAAGGGGTGATTAGTGTTTGATGAGGAGATTTATTGTGCATCAATTTGTTCTTGATTAGGGAAAATTTTGTCACATTCCTCCCAGTGGATCTTATTTCTGGTATTGGAAACTAGTGGCCACATTGACATTCCACGATGAATTAATGTTAACAGTTTTATTCTAAAAAGTCAATTTAACATTAATTCATTATGTTTAATTAAATTCTTTTAGTAATCAAATCCTATAAATTCTCAGGGGAGAAATAAACTAATCCAAAATTGAATGAAACTTTACTATACAAATCCTAGCAATAAAAGGAAAGACCATTCCTTTTAATCGATGCCAAAAACAACATTCTCCTCATCAACTTGATATTTATTATGATAAAAAATAACAAAGATCAATCCAACATTGGCCTTGAACCAATTCTCTTATTCTTGATACACTTGATCCTATCGACGAATACTCAAGAAAAATTTTTTGAACACGTAATACAAGAGCTTAAGTTACATACATAAGAACAAACTTGCGGAAAAGATAAGAGAAAAAGAAGCTTATTTGAATAATGTTGAGAGAGAGACAAAGAGGAGGAAGATAGGATAAGAAAATGGGAAAAATGTTGAAAACATAATGAAGTACATAAACATCCCTTGCAGAAGTCAAATACTCTAACAGACCTTTCTTCAAACAATTTGTAGGTTTTCCTCAAAGAAGTATGGAAAGTGGAAAAAATAATGTCAACCTATACACTACCAATAAAGAAACACAATTCACTGTGTTCCAAACACAAATAAAAACCCATACATCATAAACAAAACACAAAACCCATATAAACTCCAAAATATAGCATAATAACAGAGCACAACACAAGGAGGGTTTTTAAAAATAGAAAAGAAGAATATTACCAACACAGGATATGATGCTTCTTCGATGGTGATGACCACAACATAGGAGATGACCACAAATAGGAGACGACGCTTCTTTGATGGTGAACCAAGAGGAAATACAACGACTAACACAAAAGTGAAGAGAGCTTCATTTTGGTGTTAATAACCTAATAGAAAACAACCTCTTTTGTTGTTAAACAAAATGACATCATTTGTTATTAATGAAAACAACATCGTTTTTTATTAATTCAAAACATATGTTTAAGTTATGTTTATACAGATTGTTGACATTTGAGTTATAGATATCCAATATAATGACACCTGGTAGAAACAAAGGGAAGAAGGTGGCAAGTATTGAGATTGTTCCTCCCCACAACAGCTAGTTCAATCAAATCCTAACCAACAACAACAATTGATTCATCCACCAATGAAGCCAGTCAACAACAACCTTCATCTGCCTCAACTAATATAAAGTGATATGTAGGTTTATTAATATTTAACACCTACAAATGGACTTATGCTTAAATATATATTTATATGTTTAATGTGTATTTTCTTATCATTATTCATTTGTTGTCAGATTCCAATATCAATGTAAAAAAAAGAGGTAGAGGTATAACTAAAGGTTGTGAGTTGCAACGAATGAATATTGCAATGAATAGCAAGTTGTTGTACATATTGATACGACGCAAGATCATCCTCTATACAAGAATTAATCAGTAAAATTGTCTAATGAGTTGGGGGTAAATGCCATAACTGAATTGCCTTACCTAAAGCATGACAAGCAATTGAAGGAAGATAACTTACTAGAGAATGTTTTGGATAAAGTTTTGGTAAAATTTCGATTTATTTAATTATATGCAATATTGTTTTACTTATTTAAAGATTAATTTCATTTTTACTTGTTGTTCATAGATGAAGTTAAATATTGTCAATCTCGACAATCCTAATGTTTCAAACTGTGTGAATTCACTATTGAAACAAAAGAATAAAGATCATCGTTATCAATTGCGTTAATATTACAAATCTTTTCCTTCGGATGAGAAGGCTAGGAGACATGATCTCGAGCAGATGTCCCTAGAAAATTAGAGCAATATGTGCGATTATTGGGTCGCTCCCAACATTCAAGTTTGTTTTCTTTCTCTTCACATTTGCTTCCATTAATCTTTTTACACTATTTAATGATTATTTCTTTTCTTTATTTAAGAAAAGTGCGAGAAAGCTAAGGTGAACAGAAGAAAAATGAAAAATTCTCACAACTAAAGCTTCAAATTATTTGTTGTCCTACGAAATGAATATGTAAGTTCTTTGTTTACAATATATGAGTAAAAAGATATTATTTATTGTTTTTTGTATTCTTTCCCCATAAAATAGAGTCAAAAGGAACTATATAGAGAAGAGTGTGATAAGATCACACTTTACAAACTGGCACATTAAAAGGAAGTTGAAAGGTGGATGTTTGAAGAAGCGCACAATAACTATATAAGTATTAAAATTTGTTTAAATTTTAAGTTTATTTATTGATGTAGTACTAACTAATAATATTTGAATTGAATATTGATTTTGTTTTTTAAATTTTAGAATAAGATTCAAGAATTGTTGCAAACATCAATGTCTGATAGAAGTGAGCCAAATGTAAATGATACTTGCAACAAGATGCTTGGTATATGATCCAGCTACATCAAAGTGCTTAAGTTTGGCCCTAAGCCAACTGCTTCATCCTCATTAAGACCAACATACATTCAATGTCTTGAAAAGAAAAACAAGTCGCTTAAAAAACATTATCCAAGTATGGAAAGTACATAAGAAAATTACTTGGCCTGGATTATGTATGCAATGAAAATAAAAGTGAGTCTGAGTGATTAAACTAACCTTTGTATTTTTTTGTATATAAGTATTTTTGCAGTTGTAATTAAAATCTTATACACGATCAAATTTAATGATATTTTATTTTTATATACAATGCTTCAAAATTTTAATTATTTTTGTTTTATATCTTTGTATACTAAATTAGAAACAAAAAATCTAAATATTATATAAAATAATATGAATTAAAAATGTCACAAATAATTATAATTAACATGGTATAACATCTAGGTAAAATGTATATTAAAAAATTGACTATATTTTACAAAACATAGCTAAAAACATTAGCTACGTTTTCTAAAAATCTTTAACTATATTTATGAAAATATAGCTAAAAATAATTTGCTACGTTTTTTGAAATGTAGCTAAAAATTTTAGATAAGTTTCCGAAGATGTAGCTAATTATCTTTAGCTGTGAAAAGTAAGCGTAGCAAAAAGGTATTGGCGAAGATTTTCCAAAGCATTGCCTATATTTTTCGTTATGAAAACAAAACGTAGGCAAAAATTATTTGCGACAATTAGGGAGAAATGTTGCCTATAGTTTTTTGCTACAAGGATTTGACGACATTTTTGGCGACGGATGCAAATCTTTGCTAATTCTTATTAGCGACAATTTTGTAATTTTTAGTGACGAAATAAATTATCGCAAAAAGTACTTTTTGTTGTAGTAAGAGGTAAAGATAGAGCTATAAAAACCCATCCATATTTATATTTAATCCATCTATACATGAAGTAGCAACAGAATGTTGCCTTCCCATCAACAGAATGTTGCTTAAGCGAAGCAGCTGACCCTAGAGAAACATGTAAATCCAAGAAAACCATACAATATTAAAGCCAAATGTCTTTGACTTTCCATATCAAAGCCTAATGTAGCTCCAAATCTCGTGGGCCATTTCATGTAATCACTCAACGAAGCTCTAATCCTTATCATTTTTTTTTTCCAATACAAAATTGTTGACAACTTGTACAAAGGGTCCGATCACACAGAATGCTTGAGATGTTAGAACATTACATGATCGGCATTCCTTCTATAGTTTTACATAAAATTTGTCAGAAAGTTGGAAGTAATGCACTTACTGTTTATACGACTATAATTATCAAAATATGCAGCTCAAGAATCAACAAATAGAAAAACATTGACGAACAAAACAATGGTGCACATTGTTTTTGCAGAAACTGATTAGTGTACGGGAAGATAGAGAGTGTTTCAACTCTCACCCAAGAGTTTTCAGAGACCATCCCACTTTAGTTGCCACAAATAAATGGAAACTATTTAAGGTCGGGTCGGCTGTCTCAAGATCGCTGATCACTGAAACTATTGGTCAACATTATAAGACAGTCGATGCTATTTAGCGGATATGTCTATACAAACTTCTTTTGCATATGATGACAGCACAAAGAGCTACCGCAGATCAATGCTCCTACAAACGCAATATTGGGATTTCCAAACCTTAATTTGTTATTCTTTGCACGGCATAGACAAAAAAAAAATTTGAACTCTTATGAGTAGAAGATGGCCTTTATCAATCGACTACATCTCATATTTCTTGCTTTTTCCTGTGGCTGCTATATTATCATTTTCCTTTTGGGAATGAGAAGAGTAAATATTCTTTGAGCCTGGCAGTGGTTGCACTAGCCTTTTTGTTTCTTTTTGTGTTTGTTGTGCTTTTCTACTCTTTGTCCCTTCCTCTGTCAATATGTGTTGTTTTTTTTTCTACAAATATCGAGTCATGATTCCAAGGAGCTAATTTGTCAGATTTGTAACACGAAAAATAAGCAATTATACAACTACAAAGCTTTGACACAGCAAAAAAGAACATTTTCGGGATAATTGCTTACATCAACTAAACCACGGGAGCTTTGTAAATATAAGCAACACTTTTTTTTCTTTTTTTTGGTTTTCCTCCAGGCTGCTCTCATTCGGTGCTTAACAAACTTATTACGATCAAGGTGCTAGATATTTTATGCTAGCACTATAAGAATTAAAATATTCAGTGACAATTTTTTGTGTGACTAACTATCATTTCGTCAAAGGTATGAGATTTTTTGTGACAAAATTATTGATTGACACTATTGTTTGGATTAACTGTGATGATTTATTTTTTGTCACTAATGCAATGATAATTATGATAATTTAATATCTTTCACAATTAAATTGTCACTGTTATTATATTAATAGTGTCAAAAAAAATTTTTATCACTAAGTTTTGTTACTAAAAGCATATGCAATTTGATGCCAAAGTAATTTTGGTGGGAATGAATTGTAATTGTAACAAAACATATATTGTCACAAATATATTTCTATTTGTTGTGACGAAATGGTTTATCGTCACATGATATTTTACTTTTTGTGATGAAAACTTTTGTTAATAAAAATTCAATTAGTTAGTGTCTACTTAATATTATCACAAAAATGGAACTATCATTATGGTCACTACTATTCGTAATTTAGTGACCAATGTTTTGTGACTAACTATCATTTCATCACAGATATGAGGTTTTTTGTGACAAAACAATTGATTAACACTATTATTTGGATTAACTGTGATGATTTACTTTTTTGTCACTAATGCAATAGTAATTGTGACAATTTAGTATCTTTCACAATTAAATTGTCTCTATTAATATATTAATAGTGTCAAAATTTCTTTTATCATTAAGTTCTATCACTAAAAGAATATGCAATTTAGCGCCAAAGTAATTTTAGGGGAAATGAATTGTAATTGTGACAAAACGTATGTTAGACATTGTGAGATCCCACAACGGTTGGAGAGAAGAACGAAGTACGCCTTATAAGGGTACGAACATCTCTCCACCATAGACGCGTTTTCTCATGCATAGGAAAAGCAAAACCGTGAGGGCCTTGGCTCGATGGTCATGGCAAAGCGGACAATATCTGTGGGCGGGTAGTTTGGGCTGTTACAAATGGTATCAGAGTTAGTTCCCGACCCGCTGTGCCAGCAAGGACGTTGGGCCCTAAGGGTATAGATTGTGAGATCCCACATTGGCTAGATAGGAGAACGAAGTACGCCTTATAAGAGTACAGACACCTCACTCTTATAGCAGCATTTTTTTGGGTGTGGAAAGAGCAAAACCGTGAAGGCCTTGAATCGATGGGCAATCCAAAGTGGACAATATTTGTAGGCGGGTGGTTTGAGCTGTTACAATCATTAATATTTTCTATTTATTAAAACAAAACATAGTTTGGTCACTAATATTTTTCTCTTGCTGTGATAAAATAGTTTATCGTCACATGATATTTTACTTTTAGTGACGAAAACTTTTGTTAATAAAAATTCAATTAGTTAGTGTCTACTTATTATTGTCACAAAACGGAACTATCACTATGGTCACTATTATTCGTAATTTTTGTAACAAGAAATTTTGTTGTCACTTGATGATCAACTTTTTGTTACAAAGTTTTGCCAACATAACGTAACAAATTAATGATAACTATTTCTTGTTATAATAACATATTAAAATTAACCACTCTAATGGTTAATTTTGTCATTATTATATGAATTTTAGACATTTTAAACTACTTGTCACGATTTTTTTAAATATTATTATTTGCAAAGAAATTTAAATATTTTCTTATAAAATATTCAAACTACATATATTGATTATCAAAAAGTAATATTTTACATATCAATAGTTATTTGATAAACATAACTTTGAAAATTCATCAAAATAAAAATCCAAATAAATAATTGTTTAAATATAATAAAAATCTTGTTTCAAAATATTAAACAAAACTCTTAACCTGTTCAAAATTTAAAAACAAAGTTTTTGCCAATACTCAATCATTGTCATTGTCGCCTTCCTCATCTTCACTTACTGAATTTGTCTCATCATCATTCATAAAATAAATAATTAAAACAATATTAATTTAATTCAAATTTTGATTATATCAAAATTAAACTATCAAGTCAAGCCCTGATCACCTTTCAATTAGGTATGGTTTTAAACAAAAATAAATAACGTATGTTATCAGCCAAAAATAAATTATGTACATTATTATCATTTTAGTGAATTATGTATGTTATTATCCTAACCATCAAATATTTGAATATAACACTACAAGAAGGATTAATCCAAAGGAGATGGTAACTAAATCCAACAAATAACTTTAAGATTCATCAACAAAAAATAGAGAAGAAATTTAAATGTGATGAAATAAATAATTGGTATTTATTGAGAGTCTTGGGAATATTTAGACTGTTGGGACTAAGTTAAACATGTCCCCCCGGTTGCTATATACTGTTATACTTAATAGTATATGATAGTAAAGTTATGCTGGGCTTGAAACACAACCCAACAGACCTTACATGACAAGGGTTTTAATTGTATCACACACGTCATTTAGATTCATTCACATATATAATGAATGTTTGGGGTTTTGTGTGATTAAACCTTTTTCTTTCTCTTCTGCTTCAAGTGAAGAGTGACGTTTACAATGCATCTTGAGCAAAAAAGACAATACTTTTATCGGAGACTATGGACATACTCAACAGGGTGAAGATAAAGGTAAATGCAAAGATTAAATGAGGTAGAGGCAGTGCCGGTCCTGAAATTTTGTAGGCCCTGGGTGAAAAATAAAATATGGGCCCCTTATTTTAATTAAAAAATAATTTAAAATTTTTTTTTAATAAATTATATAGGTAATTTTTTATAAAAAAAAGTGGGCCCTGGGCAGGGGCCCAGCTTGCCCCTGCCCAGGGCCGGGGCGTAGAGGGTCCTAGAGGGAAACTGGTTTGAGATTTCAAGCATTTGATTTTAGACTTTCATCTGATGAAGGATGAAGAGACTACTAAGCGTAAACTAAAGATAGATGTTTGATTTGATTCTAGAAAGATCAGCGCAGCCATTCAAACCTCCCTCGGCCATGTTGGGAACCTAATAATAGTTGTAATAAATGGCTATCTCTACAAGAGCAGTTTTGCCTATGCCCATTTCCCAATCAATGCATCTATCACCAACTCTAACAGATCCATCGAGATACATAACTTCCTTGGTGAAAAGAAGGTTTCTTTCTGTTTGATTCGTTGCTTGCTTTTCACTTTATTATGCCATTATTTCTCATTTATTTTTTGATTTTATGTTTATCATCGGGCCTTTTGAGGAGTTTCTTGGTTTTGTTTTTCTTTTTTCTGTTTGTGTTAGAGAATGCACTATTCATTCAATTATTAGAATATATGAATCTGGTTTTGTTGGTTGTTTAAGGTGAGAGAAGTGGATATGTTTAAAGGGGTTACTTTTGTTTGATCTAGAAACGTAAAGGATGAGCTCATGTTGGATGTTAATGACATTGAGCTTGTTTCAAGGCCAGTAGCCCTTATTAGTTTAATCGCAATAGAATTTAATTTTGTCGTTGCATTGAATTTGCTTCTTAATTTTCTTAACTATATTTTTTTGTATGCATTTTAGGAAAAATTCAATTTATCAAATTAGGAGCAATTATATGCGATGTAACAAGTTCATGTACAATATAAAAATTGACATTATCATTTGCACTAAAGTTATCTCAAAAGCAAAGATTGCCCAAATGATGTGGAGGAGGGTGGTTGATGATGGTTGATTGAGAATAAATGAGAGACTCTAAATTTTAAGATAATTTTAAAATTTAAATATGTTAACTTATTTTGTTAGTGTTTTCTTTTATTAAAAATAAATTGTTTATTGATATGTAGGAGCAAATTGGAAGAAACACAAGTAATAGGAGAAATCAAGAGATTAAATTAGTTTCTAGTACAAAGTCGATTGTGCAGATTGCATATGAGATGGAAAAGTAAAATTTTATTTACTTAAAATTTAAATTATATTTTCTTTAAAAAATCAAGTTCCAATTAATCATTAATTTTCTTTATCTTTTTTTTGAAAGATAAGGATTTTGATAAGTAGCCCGATGCTGATAAAATTTGGAAGGTATTGCAACAAAAGCTAAATGGAACTTGGTCTCTTCCAAATGTAGAAGAAATAATGGTAAGGAAGTTATAGCTAGGAAAATTTACCTTAGAGAGTTTTAGTTTAAATTAGTACGTAGTAGTTTAGGATAGTTGTAATAAATATAATTGTCTTGGATATTAAATTTTCCAATTTTATATATTGTAAATTAGAAATTTTGTATATTTTGTTGATTTTTATAAATTTTTATATATACTAATAATTTTTATTTGCTTGTGTGACAATTTCTTGGCATTAAAAATCCGTATCGTTTGTGACAACTTCTATTTTATGGCCACCATTATTTTTTTATATATCATGCAATTAAATTAGTAAATTTAATAATATTATTTGTGACAAACACAAACAAATTAGTGATAAATTTATTTTAAGATATTGTAACACCCCACTCCCGCCGAACCCGAACCCGATATCGACAGTGATACCCGAGTCCGTGCCCCGCGAGGGTGG
>JANQBM010000002.1:34814603-34832700 GCA_025594535.1 Erythroxylum domingense
AGTTAATTAATGATTTCTTAATTTATGCTAATCTAACTTAATTAATTTAATCTAATCATGCTTATTCTTTAAAAAAAATTTTTGGGGCTAACAATGGGAGCTTTTTATGATTAAAGAACTCTTAGAAAACACTTTTTAATTGGTAAAAAAGATTTACTTTATCACTCCCATTTGAAATTATTTCCTAATAAATTACGCTCTATATAGGAGGGACTTTTCATTATCACTAATATGTTTTCTCATGGTGTAGTCAAAATATATAGTCCAAACATTGATAAATCTTTTAAGGTGAATGGACATTGTCTGAAACATTTTTATGAGGATTTTCATATGTAGAATTTGAAGAAGCAATCTTATAATACCCAAATTATAAGGTGTAAGGAACCATAATGTCTAGCTAATGACATTAAAGAAAAGTGATAATTGAGAGGCAACCCAACATTTTTCCTTTTTAACAAATTCCTTTTATTTTTATTTTTATTCCTTTAGTGTTTTTCGTAGCATATGTTACTCTATTTTGTTACAAAGAATAGAGTAACAAGGATAGAGAACATTCATAATAAGGCATGAGCTCACTACTTAAATGTAAAATTCAAAGAAAGTGACAAATCATCCAGAATTAGTCCCTAAATAAGGCATACCTACGTCTTATTTTTCACACTTCACATATGTAAGGGGCAAAGCATCTAAACGCAGTCCTTAAAGAAGATGTGCCCATCTTTTGTTTTATACTTCACATATGCAAGGGGAAAATCATCCAAAAGCAGTCCCTAAATAAGACGTGCCTATCTTTTATTTTATACTTCACATACGCAAGGGATAAATCATCCAAAAGCATTCCTTGAATTAGGCATGCCAATATATTAAAATAGGACCACTTTTGACTTCAAAATACATAAATGGGTAGATATCTTCAAAAATAAGTAAATAAAACCTTGTTTCTTTCTGTCATCTTCTTTTTTTTTCTAACTCTACATTCTTTTTCTCCTCTAGTAGTTGTCATCTTCCTTCTCACTATCGATTCTCTCAAATTCATAATTTCACTCTATAGAGTTTTCATTTCACTGTTGAGTATGTATCAGCCAAGGTCAACTTTTTCAAGGAAAGTCCCACTTACTCTCATATATTTATTGTTATTGAATTTGTCGATTATTACTTTGATATATTAAAGACAATGCAAGAAATAAGAGTGGGGTAGGGTAGTTTAGTGTTTAGCATTGTTTAATAATTTTTCCCTTATTTTATATAAGCTTTTATTATTTTGGCTAAATTTTATTTTAAAAAATTATTAAGCTTACTTTAGTAGTTTTTTATTGACTTATCTCTTTAGAGATCTTAACTATTTCGAATTTTGTCTATGAATGATTCAAGTTTACGTGAATCATTGATTTAGATTAAAATTCAATAAGAAAATTAGCATGAATAGTCGAGTTCTCACCTATACACATTAAGTAATTATTTTTTATTATTGATTTGCATGAAAAGTGAAAAAGGATCCAATACATGTTAACTGACATTGTGAATTATTAAGTCTATAAACATTCATTCTGTTGTACTTCATCTTCAACATTGAGTGATTGTTTTAAGGTTTAATTGTTTTAGAACTTGCCTTGTTATGTAAATCAAGACTACATTGTTGTACTAGACGCATATAAATGATAGGGGAATTTAGGTTAACCATTTTGAATTCTTAAAAATCCACCTAGATTATATCTTTTTTAGTCAATAAATTTGGGCCTTAGCCTTCTTTTCTTACAATTAAACTACTACACAAACTTGATTTTATATATTCTTGAACCTTTTATTGAAGGATTATATAAGTATGCTTATATAATATTCAAAATATCATTATTAAAATTATGGTCAAGTCATTCAAGTTATATATTCTTAATTCCTAGCCCCCCCCCCTCTCTCTCTCTCTCTCTCTCTCTCTCTGTGTGTGTGTTTATATGTGTGTGTGTGTGTGTGTGTGTGTGTGTGTTATTAATTCCTCTCCCTCTCTTTCTCTCTCCCTCTGTGTGTGTGTGTGTCTATATATCTATATATATATGTATGTATGTACATACATACATACATACATATATATATTATAAAGCAAAAAAATAAAAAAAATAAAAAATAAAGAGGAAGAGATGAGAAGAATCTAGTAGATTATAGTTATATAGCTAGAATCAAGAGAATTGTAGGGCATTTTTAAACTAAATTTTGTGAAAGGGTTTTGTATGTTTTCGTCATTTTGATAAACCTAAAATTTACTTATTTTTCAAACATTGCCTAAACTCCATTACGATCCTTTCAAAAACCTATGGATTTTTGCGTTCAATTCATTATTCAATGATGAAGATGTGATATATAAGCAAGCTTATGGTAAGAGTCTCTCTATGTTGACATGAGAGATCATTAATACCCTAAAATTTGAATGCATAGAATGAAACCAATAAAAGAGTATTGATTCCTGTTATGTTTGATTTTGAAAAGATTGTTGGAATAGTTGCTTATTTGTGTAGTTTGTGAGAACTTATGTTATGAATTCCTTGTTTCATATTATGCTTTGGTTTTGATTAGTGAGACATGGTGATTTGAGTTATAAAGGGATGAGTTGGGAAGAAAAAGAGAAGGATATAGAGAGAGTTTCATGAATATGAACTATTGTATGCTTAAGGGCAAGCATTGTCTAAGCATGAGAGAATTTGACAACATGCATATGTTTTGATTCATAAATGCTTGTAATTATGGATTATAATCATATATTTTGTTTTTATGGCATATATTGAAGAAATTGATGAAAATGTGCTTGAAATTAAAAATTTAGCAAAGAAGAAGCAAAGATGCAAAGTTTGGAAAATAATCAAAGTCTGCTGAAAAAATTTTCAGAAATGGTCTAAGCGTAAGGCATGCCTACTCCTTAATCAATATGACTGCTAAAAAAATTCCAAAATATATATAAGAATAAGGTTTGCTCACGCCTTAGTTAATATGACAGTTCTAACAAATAAACGTGATTAAATTTATGACGCCTTTTTAAGGTCTTAACGTCTATATATTTTTACCCTTTTTTTTACTTTATTTAGGAGCTTTGATTAGGTAGGACTTGTTTTGATAAGATACTAACGAGATTTTTTAGATTTAATTTTTATCTTACATTTTTCCAATATTTTTAAGAAGGTTAGGTAAAGTTTTGAGATTATATAGAAGCTAGAGGTGCTTGAACAACCATCCCATCTGGTCTCCTCTTTGTTTGTTTATATTTTTTGCATTCTTTATTTTTCTTCCATGTTGCCTTTAAGAGTCATATGCAATAAACTCTCTTTTTCTAGCCAAAAGTTAATTGAAGGTTTATTCTTCAAGAGATGTGAGATCTAAATTTTTTCTTACTTTTTTTCCATTGGTATTTATAAATTTTATGAGATTATTAACATTCTTGTTTTGTTTGATTGACACAAAAATGCCTATTTTTCAATTATCAAAATAAAGTATTGCTAATTGGAATGATTAAATTTGTAATTGTCTAATTGTTCTAGTACTTAGTGGTAAAATAACATAGCTCAATATAAGATATTTGACTCATGTTATGTGGATATACAATCTACTTTAAATAAACCAAACTTGTTTGTTTGTTGGTAAAAATTGATAGCCTCTCTAGTTTTTAATGTTGTCAATAAATTGAATCCTAAGAACTTGTTTTGGGTCATTTATTGATAAAGGAATAAATCAAAAGCCTTGTTTTGGTTAACGAGAAAGTAAGGAGAGAAAGGTTTTTAGAGCTTGTCAACAATTATAACCAATTTATTACAAAAATAAAGGAGTTTTATCTTTGCATCAATGATCAATTCAAAAAATAGAAACTGAAGCTATACCTTAGGCTAGATATTTCATTGTTATTTGATTTTATTCAATTGCATTTTTGATTTGTTTTCCTATTTTTTCTTTTAATATGTAATTCCTATCTTGAGCCCCTTTCCTTTATTTTGTTTTGTTAATTTAAAAAGAGATAAGTTTTACCAGTTTTTGTGAATTTGATCCTGCTCATTACTATAAATATTCCTTTTTTATTAGAATTTGATTATCATAATTGGATTCAACACCCACCAGATTGATACCTCTTTTAACTAGCTCCAACATGTAAAGAATCTTCAAGTCTTAAAATATCTATGAGCTACACCTTGGTTAAGTTATATTTATTTCTTAACCTCATTTTTTTGTAAAATGAAGTCATTTATTAACTAAAAATGAGCATCAAGTATGTACAAGTACAATGAAAAGAACCAGATAGAAGAGAAACAAGTATATCTCAACCATTGCAGAGAGAACCAACACATTTCCACCTGCAATTATACTACATTTTTAGTTTAGGACTAGACTCTATCTTTTTCTCATTGATGCATTCATTCTCTCCAAGACATTAATTTGTAGAAGTTCCCTTATCCAGCAACATATCTTGTGAGCTAACTCATATTTTTTCCATATTAAAACCAATGAACAACCTCATGTTCCTTTCTCTCCAAATTAAGTACACGAGGCAAGTTATAACCAGACTAATATCAAGATGTTCTCATCCCTTCCTTTTGAAAAAGTTTATTAGACTATGTAAGTATATCGAGCCACTCCTAGTAAGGACATTGCAGCCTCATTATATGTAACATCCTACTCCAAATAGCTCTTGTATATTCACATTGAAAAAATAGATGATTGATTAATTCATAGTGCAAGTTACATAGCAAGCATAGTTGATATGTGACGCCAATCAATATATCCTTAGTCTTCAGTCTATGTCTTGCAACAAGCCAAGTAGCAAATGATGCCTTAAGCACCTAAGCTCCTTTCCAAACAATGTTGAACCAATCAACTTTAGGATGCTCTTGAGTAATGGCTTTAAGGAAGCATTGATTAGTGAATTATCTTCCTTTATTAGGCAACTAGTGAGAACTATCTTCTCTTGAAGAGTTAGGGGAATAATCAGCCAGTAAGTTGTTGAGAGTTTGATTATGTAGAAGCTTGGTTTTGACTTCGTAAACAAACCTTGAAATTATCTTCATTTTTCAATAGAATACAGACACATAACTCTACATGGTCGTTTAATCATGATTAAGCAATTAAACAAGGTTGATAAAATCTTAGTTTATGCTATCGAACTTTTTTTTTTTCAAATAATCACCTATATCCTTAACTCTCCGTGAAAGTTTGTTTTCCATAATCGATTGCTTCACTTGTTAAATCATCTTCATATATGTCAAATTAGAAATACATGAAAACTTTAATTAATTTATTTGATTATCCTAATTCCTTAACTACTCAAACTCAGTGACTTGAACGGAGAATCAGATGATTACATCAACAATTTGCTTCTTTGTTTTCCCTTTTCTTTTTTGCAAATTACGTACTGATTACCTAATATGGTGTGAGATAAGTTATCATTTATTAATTTTGTTAAGATTAAATTATAGTTTGTATAAGTTTTCATTAAATTTATGTACAGTACTTTATGTTTGACAAATAGTGTAATGTTTACATAATTTACCAAATGAGAAAATTAGGAGTTCACCTTCTGTATTTGTCAAATTTCTAATAGAATGCTAATAAATATGATTATTTGACTGACGAAATTAGACGTAGCGTAAGGTCGTTGTACTTAAAAAACATCCCCGTGCCGACTATAAGATTGACTGCGGTCGCACTAACTAAGCGCAACACGCAAGGTTTGAAAGTTCCACATACCTAAATCAAAGTTTGGAGGCTTGTGGTTGTGGGTGATGTTGTGCCCACTTTGACTAGAAAGGTCTCCATTATTTTTCCTTTGCTTTTTTTTTCGAATGCACAAAAGGCCCTTTATTCTGGACTCCGTAGAGACCCACCAGTTAATGGCGACGGGCAAAATATGTTAATCTTACCAACATTTTTGAACGGTCAAATACCCAAAAAGAACTGAAGACTGGAATTCCATCCTCATTCTCCTATGCATTCGACTGTTGCTTGTTGAACTTACAATCTACCAAATTCAGATAGTCCTGGATCAATTTCATACATGATAGAGGAGTGGAGTTTCCCAATTGTTGAAATGCATAGATCTTTTATTGTCGGAATTTTGGAGATTGAAGTATAGAGGGTGTCCAATATAGCATCTTTTCATAAAAAGTAGCAAACATGAAACCCATCTCTACTAGTAGCAGATAAGTCATTATGGTCAATTACGTCTCTTCATTCATTTTACTGAATAAAATGGTTTAATTATTGGATGAAGGAAGGGAATGGTAGAAGTTTGTTAGTAATATATGATTTTATTAATTTGTGAAATGGAGTTATTATTTATGAGATTCCAACAGCTCTGGGATAGGAGCAAAGGTCACCCTTCTTTATGGGCATCTAGATCGGGAAATCCAGATAACCATCTTACACAAGGAGCCTTATACTTGCCATATATTTCCCTGCATACACCTGGAAAATCTCTGTGTATAAAACTTTCAATGAATCGAGTTCATTTCCCAATCCAAATATTTCTTCTCAAAGATGCAAACTATTGGATTACAACGTATGAATAATAGATGGCACTTTCCGGTAATTTGGTTATGAGTCAATGCCTACTAGCCTTGTGCAAACAAAGTCGGACCCTTTTCGTAAGTGGACTTCTTGACTTCGGCCGAACTAGCCGGACAATCCCACCGATTATAATTACCAATCACTAGAGACCACTAACACTAAAATATCTAGGTGATAATACACTATTATTTTTAGTATTAAATATATACTCTAACATTTATAAAATGAAACAAATTGTATTTTAAGTTTAACTTCGTTAGTTTTTAATTTTTCTTTATCTGAACTTTATTATGATAAGTTAATCTATGTAAAGTGACATATGAAAATTGTATAATTTTAGTCATGTAATGATGATATGACTATAATGAATTTTTAATTTTGATAATATTTTAAGACAAAAGATGTTATTTGTTTCTTAACATTTCACATAAGGTGATGATCTTTATCATTATCCATGCTTATATCATATTGTTTACATAATAACATGATTTGCAGTATCAAACTTAACTATGCTAGTTTTCCCTTAGATTTCCATCACGATGCCATTAACCTATGACATGTAACCTATTAAGTGTTCAATAATAACTATGAGAATACTAACAAGACAATTATCAAATTTATTATTTATTATTAAAATATATTACATTTTTATTTTTTTACATGTGACTTGTTATCAACTTCTCCTAAAAAATTTCTAAAAATAAAAATAATTAATTAATATTTAATAATATGTAACTATATAAATATAAAAGTACCAATAATTATCTAATGATAAATATGATAGGAAGAAAAGAATATTATAGCAAAATTTTAAATTTTTACATAAGCATTTTTCCATATTTTTTTCAGTTTTAAAGACGCAAAAGGTATTTATAGTTATAATAAAAGAAATATAAGAATCACTAGAGAACTTACACTTGTAATTATTAATTGTAGCTTATAATTTTGGTAAAAGTATCAAAACTTTAAAGTATTGTATTGTAAATTTAAAAGTTCTATTTAAACAAATATAATATACTTTTCATATTAGAGAATAATTATGACAATATTTAAAGTACGTAAGGGTTAATATTGAAATTCAATCGTAGTTTTTATAAAAAGTTATTTTTTTATAAGCTTATGTTTTGTTTTAACTATTATCTAATAGAAGTATAATATGTCACGATTTTAAAATTGAATTCACATTTATACAAAACATATGTGAAGAATAATTATAATAACTTCATCATAAGTGCATATCTTTTAATAAATATGATAAATTTTTTATAAATATATATTAAAATTTTTACATTAAATTGTAAGATTTATCACATATATTAATTTATAATATGTAATATGTTTTGTTTACAAATGTATGTTGCATATAAAAAATAAATTGTAATATATATTTCTTTTAATAATTAATAAACAAATTTTATAAAAGCTACGTTAGCAGTGATATTATCGGGCCCTTAGGAGGTGGTTGAGTTAGTAGAGTAGGGGGCATAAGGTTAAAAGATCTTGTATTTGAATTCCTCTACTTACACTCTCTTGGTCGAGCATGTCGTATAAGGCTGGCTTAGTATAGAATATTTGGTTGATATAATTTGCAAACTATTGGGTCAATTCCAAAATTTACCCAGTACATATTTAAAAGATAGCAATGACGAGTACCTCCGTTCCAAAAGAAAAAGTGGTATTATCATAAATGCATAGCTGACATGTCACGGGTCGTAGTTTAATAATGTAACGATGCAAAAATGAAAGAATCAAACAGTCTTAAGTTTTACTTTTAAGGTATCAATAATATTATTGTGTGAATATTAAAGTGCAAATTGGTACTATAAATGTTGGCATGTGCTATTATAAACCTTAGTACCTTATGCCAAAAATTAAAGAATCAATCGCATTTTGTCTTAAAATATTGACAAATTTTTAAAAGAAAATTAACAGTCATATGTGTGTTTCTGTGACTAGAATTGTACGGCTGACATGTCACGTCTCGTAACAAAGATTGATGAAAACTAAACAGAGTTCATTTTGCGAATGCAAATCAGATTATTTTATAAATATTAGTGTATAAATTAATACAGTGACAATAATAAATATTATGTTAGATCTTATATAAAACGTTCGAATACGAACCACAACTTTTGTCAAGAATCCACTCTAATATAGTATTAGTAAATCATTTTTATATTAAATTTTATTTTATCTGGTGGAGACCATATTAATTTCTTAAATATTAAATTGTATTAGGAGGTTGCTAGATGTTGAAAATTGGTTAATGATTAAAGCAGTAAAATCTAATGGGGAACACAGTTGACGAGTGGGATGGACTGCTGTTAACACGGTTAGAGGACTCCTGACTTAATCCACTAGCAATATGAACTTACGATCACTTGCCACTGAATCCCTAGCCACTTGCACGCTCAACCCAGAAGCAGGATAGGACCTGCTGATACCATGGCTGATAGATATGACAGAAAGTATTAATTTATCTGTATTTCAATTTGACTTAGCGGCACTTATGATTCATGCCTGGAGTGCAAAGTCACTAATATAGCAAAAATTATTGTTGGTAGTTCTTTCTCTAATGCTGTAATCAAACATATTGATAAATAAAGACTTTCGGGTTGGTCTGAATAGGAAGGTCACGTTCTCGAGGCTGCATCCACAGGTAGTGAAAGATATTAATTCAATGTCGTCGTCATCTCATATAAATATAATGCCATCTTCTTCGTCATATGTCTTGTCCTACAAAACTTGCCCACTTTTCATAAACTGCTTCACCGTTACTACCGAGTTCCTTAAAGGGTATAGCTACATGCTACATAGAAAGAATTTGCCTACGCCTACCCTACATATTTTATATGAAAAAAAAACATTTTAGAGAAGTTTTGCAGATGGCACAAGTCCGGTACACCTAATCACGTTTCCAGAGTCATTTCGTATACCAACCGGACTGTCGAACTTGCATTAGATTGGCATTTCTCGAGTTAGTGAATCTAAGATTTGGCATGTGTAGCTCTCCATTATAAGTGGAACGGGTTTGAAAATTCAACAATACTCAAGTTTGGCATTTGAGTATGCTTTCATTCTTAAATCTGCGTTTTACACAAAATACTTTGCTAAAGAGAAGAAAAAATGTGAGAAAATACAAAGATATTTCTATTAGAGAACTCTCTCAAGAAAGCTACGTTGCTTATAATGTCTCTATGGTCTTTTATGTTTTATATTACAAATGAGGCAATCTTCAAGAGGTATATAGTTCCTACCTAGAATGAACAGTTAAGATCTACTTAATCTAATGGTCTACATTGACCTTGTAAAATTCTCTACACTACTGTACATGTTTCATGTACAATGTATACCTATCCACAACATTCTCCAAGCTTCTCTAAATTTTCATAATATTTCACAATATTCTATAAGCTTCTACAAGCTTCCGTAGGCTTCTACTAGGTTCTTGAGGCTTCCAAAGTCTTCCAGAAGCTTCTATCATGTTTCAGAAGCTTCTAGGGTCTTCCATAAGCTTCTACCATATTCCAGTCTTCCATAAGATTCAAACATGCTCTAGAAGATTTCTTTGGACAGAATCTCATCTTGTTGGCTTTAAAACAAGTGGAACATGACATTGTCCTCCACCTAATTCGGCTATATCCTCATTGCATCCTGGTAGAACTCCCAAATCTTATCTTTGTATTGCTAAAGAGAAAACTCATGCTTCCAACTAGCTTAAGTCTCCAGTTGTCCCTTCCATTTAATCAAGTACTCATCATATGTTGGATATGAGCCTATCTTTGTTAAGATCTCTTCAACCTCATATTCATAAGTCACGGTTATAGCGGTAGGTGAATCTCCAAGGATCTTCCTTATCAACATGATAAAGTTTTAGAAAACTTACATGAAATATAGGTGAATCTCCAAGTGTGAGGATATCTTGACTCGGTATGTCAACTTATCTACCATTTTCTTCATAAGAAAAGGCCCTTCGTACCTTCCAATAAAGCCCTTACGAATGCCTCCTTCGGCAAGTGTATGAGAAAGGAGATTGACCGTTACCAAATCTCCTTCGTCAAACTCCAAATGACACCTCCTCTTATCGACCCATTTCTTCATCTTCTTGGATACTTGGTTTAAATATGTCCTTGCCATATTAGACTTCTCAAGCCAACTTTTGGCAAACAAGTATGCTCTAGGGATTTTGCCAATATAATCGAAAGCAAAAGTGTGCAAAGTCAAGGCTATTGTCCAATGGCTAACTCGAAAGGACTAGCTTTAGTAGACTCATTCCGCCACAAATTGTATGAGAATTAGGAAACATCGAGCAACTTCACCCAATCTTGTTGGTTGACACTCACATAGTGCCGCAAATACAACTCCAATAAAGTGTTCACCTATTTGATTTGTCCATCAGTTTATAGATAAAAACATGTAGCGAACTTCAACTTTGACTCCAAGAGCTTAAACAATTTCGTTCAAAATCGAACTATGAAGCAAATGTCCCTATCACTAACGATAGTTTATGGATTGCCCCAATACTTCACCATGTCTTAAAAAACAAGTGAGCAATATCTTCGACAATGAATTTTATTGGCACAAATATGAACACTCTATATTTACTAAAGTGATCCACAACAACCATTATGTTGGCTTGTGCCTCCACTTTTGGTAAACCAACAATGAAATCCATTAAAACACTCTCCCATGGTCTCTTGAGAATCGGCAATGGCTGCAATAATCTACTTGATGCTTTATGCTCCACCTTGTCTTGTTGGCACACAAGACAGATCTTCACGTAGGTCTCAATGTCATCTCTCATTTGGGGCCAATAATAGGCACGCTTCATAAGTGACAAGGTTCGATGCATCCCTGGATTACTAACCCATAAGGAGTCATGACACTCCTTGATGATGTCCTTCCTCAATCCATCCCATTTAGGTACGTGAATTCGGCTTACTTTGGTGGTGAGCAACTCATCCTTAAGCTAAAACTTACAAATCTTTCCTTCCTCAACTTGCTTTAACAACTTTTTGGCTTGGTGGTCTAGTTACAATCCTTCCTTTATTTGATCACGTGAAGGAAAATAGGCTATGTTATGGCTGCCAACGCAATCTTGTGATTCACCCCTCTTCTTGGTGGACTTCTTTGGCAATTCAAGTGGCATGATATCTTTGTGCTCCTTAAGGACGCAAGCAATCTCCTTAGGCAATTCTTCAAGACTAATGACAGTTTCCTTTTTTAGTGTCATTAAGAACGTTGGCTCCACCTTCCTTACTCCTTTAGAGAGTTGCATAGTTGAAAGAGTCTTGTTTTTCATTAATAACTCTTAGGAAAAAGGTACTATGTTTGTATTTCCTTCCTCCATGATACCTATATTGTTTGTAGATGGACTTGGGATAGCTTTCACCTTATCTATGAAATCGATGCCTAACACCACCTGCAAATCATCCATAGGAACAATAGAAAAATCTATATAACCATACCACTCATTGATACGGATCTCCATGTTCTCTGCTACACTACACATGCTTTTGGCCTCCAAATTTACTACCATTATCTTACCATCAGTTGGCGTGTATTTGATGCCCAACTGCTTGGCTTATTCTTCCTTCATAAAGTTGTTCGTAGCACCGATATCTACCAAGGCTCTCGTACCTTGTCCACCAATCTTTGTGTCTACGAAAAATTGTCCTTCCCTCTCAGTTTTTGACATCTCCACTTTAGCATTGATGGAATGAAGGACTTCTAAGGATCTGCACCTTTCTTTAGCTGATTTTGAGGTTTCTTCTTCGAGTGGAGCAAGCTTGCTCTTCTTTGGACAATCTCTAATTCGTCGATGAGGTTGATCGCAAAGGTAATCCTTCAATGTGCGATGTTCTCCACCCTTGTCTTCTTTGTGACCCTTGCTTGAACCCTCTTTTGGCTTGCCACTTTTCGAAGCTCCATTCTTGCCTTGCTTCTTATCTCCCCAACCCTTGCATTTGTCACTGTTTTGGGACTTATAATGGACATCCCTTCTTACTTTATAAAAGGATTCGACTGCTGCGATGGAATTAGCAATGTCTTGCACACCTCGCCTTTCCAACTCTATTTTGGCCTATGACTGTAAGTCATCATAAAAGGAAAATAATGCTTCTTTGTCTGGATAATTGGGAATTTCCAACAATACCTCTTAAAACTCCTTGACATATTCTTGATTGCCTTTCGAGTGTGTGAGCCTTCTTAACTTGGCTTAGGCTTCCTTCTCTACATTCTCAGGGTAAAACTGCTTTTTCAACTCCTTCATAAAGTCATCCCATATGCTCATAGTGTAGGTCCCCTTCTTCATATCATTGTATCTTCTCCTCCACCACACCATAGACGTGTCTACAAGGTAAAGGGAAGCACTATCTATCCTCTTGGCATAATTTGTAATGCCAAGTGCCTTGAAGTACTACTCCATACTCTAAAGGAAGTTATCGATAGCTTTTGCATCCCTTGCTCCTCCAAAGGCCTTAGGCTTCGAGACCTTAACTTTGGCTAATGCGATGGGAGTAACAGGTGTCACAACTCTTTGTGTCATCGCCTTCTTACACAAGCTTCAATCTCCCTTTACTTCTTCAACTCAGCAGTCAAACTAGCAAATGCTTTCTCAAACATAATAATTTTAGCAACAAGAGAATTCTCCAAAGAACTCAATTTTTCAGAAGCATTCGAGGCAACGATATTGACTATCCCATTCATCTCTTCATAGAGTAGAGATTGCTCCTTCTCCAGCTTCTCTACTCTTTGGTCCCAATCATCGATCCTCTCTATATCTTCCCTTATAATGATCTCTAACTTTGAGAGCCTAGCTATTACTTCAGCCATGACATCCCTTATAGTAAACTTGTCTCTCTTTCCCTTGTTGGTAGGAGGAACCCTCCCAACCTCCCTTCCTTCATGGGTAGTCAATTCACTCGAGTGGCCATCTCGATGATACCCAAAGGATCTCAAAAAATTCTATGATGCCACTTGTAACGGGCATGGACTTTCACCAACATATGCTCTTATTCCCAAGTCAACCTTCTACATAAAACAATTTGCTAAAGAGAAGAAGGAATGTGGGAGAATGCAAAGACATTTTTATTAAAGAACCCTCTCAAGAAAGCTACAATGCTTATAATGCTCTCTATGGTCTTTTATATTCTATGTTACAAATGAGGCAACCTCAAGGTGTATATACACTAGTTCCTACCTAGAATGGATGGTTAAGGTCTACTTGATCTAATGGTCTACAATGACCTTCTAGAATTCTCCACACTCCTCTATATGTTTCATGTACAATATGTACCTATTTACAAAATTCTACAAGCTTCTATAAACTTTCATAATGTCCCACATTGTTCTATAAGCTTCCATAGGCTTTTACCAAGTTCGAGAAGCTTTCAAAGCCTTCCAAAAGCTTCTAGGGTCTTCCATAAGCTTCTACCCTGTTCCATAAGCTTCCAAAGTCTTCCATAAGATTTAAACATGATCTAGAAGACTTCTTTGGACTGAACCTCATCTTGTGGACTTTAAAACATGTGGGACGTGACATAAGGAATGAGTTGAAATTGATGCCTTTATAGGCAAATCATATTTGAGAATTCTTCGTTTGACCTCTTTTCAAACAAGCTATAATTTGTAAGTGAGTTTACAAAATTAAACATAAAGCAATTAGATTTATAAGATAGGAAATTAATAGGGTAGTCACAGATTAAAAATAGTAAGAGTATTTCAGATTATAATTAGTCAGCTAAGAGTTAGTTATAACTTGGCAGTTAGTTGATAATTAAATTCAACTGATTTTTTAGTTGAACTAGTTAGTCCAATTAGCTTGTTTAGGTTAGTTTCAATTTTATATTATTCTATTCTCTGCTTTTAATTGTCTACAAAGGATCTCATTCTCTTTAGAAAAAGTTACATATTTCGAGTCCCATTATTAGTCTTCAATATGGTAGCACATGTACATTGAAATAACCCTATTGATAGAGTTTTTCCAAAGACTTTTAACAAAAATATGAAAATACCCCTACACATATCTTTTTTAACTTAAAAAATAACAAGTTTAAATTTTAAAAGGTTTAGAATAATATCTCTTATTGAACTGAACAATTTTTATTTTCAATTTGACTTATTTCTTGTTAAGATATTGAGATAAAGAAACTGACGTACTAGATAGATTAACTTTTTTTTTGCGTGGACTAGCATTAGACCTTCAAGTCCTAATTGTAAAATTGTACAAGCATTGGCAAGCCTTGACCAATGTTTGATACTCAAGACAATGAAACAAGACAAAGACTTACTAGTAGGCAAGGAAAATGGGCATTGTCGATGAGTTGGCATGCATTGGTACATATTGGCAAAAATCTTCAACGATATGCAAGATTTGAATGTGAGATCAAAAGAAAACTTGAGATTGATCTTGGGTTGAAGGTTAACTAGATTACATGCATGAATGAGACATGTGAGAGCTGTAAGGACTTAATATGTGCTCAAATAGATAAATCATAACTAATAGACTTACAATGGGTAAGTATTAGATCGAACCAATGTGTTGTAAAAGGCTTTGGGCTTAGATGACTCTTTATTATGGATAGAGATCGAGCAGAGATCTTGGAAGATGTGGCGGATAAGATCACAGTAGATATACATCAACTCTAAAAGATAAAGACAATTGGAGGATCATCTAAAGATAATGGACTTATCTTGTTTATTATGATGTAGCTAAATCATATCAGATAAAGTACTATTTGAATGGGAGTGTCATCTTGATATAATCTGATAAGAATAAAGGCTTAGGTAGTTTAGTTCAATTAAGATTCTGAATTGTAATGATAGAGATGCCTATAAATAGCTTATTTGAGCATTACTTTTAGGAACAGAGATAGAGGAGAAGTAAGCACATTAACAAAAAGCATTCATTTATATACTTTTGGGGAAGTAATAAAGGTTGGTTTTTACCGCAATTCTTTTGTGTTTATTGTTTCCGTTGATTATTTATTGTTTACTTAGTACTCTTGCAAGAGCGTGAGAGTTAAATACTAGAATGGTCATAAGGTGTTTGAGAACAAAATTTTGTTGGTCAACAATTACATGAGAAGACTGAGTTTTGCTTAAGCGAATCTAAGTGAGATTGTCATGCAAACAAATAGACGTGAATTCAGTATAAGTTTGGGGGAAAATCCTTGTAACAACTAGCATAGTTAGTAAGGAGGATAGTTCTTGTTAGTTACTTATCTATTAGTTTTGATTATTTAAATAATAATCAATGTTCTAAAATCATAAATTAAACAAGTAAGATAAAAGGCTTAAAAGTTTAAAGGTTCAACTAGTATTAGATTGTCATAAAACCAATATATAATAAAGATTGAACAAAATTCAAGAACTTAAAATAGGATTGAAGAAGGAGAGTTTTTTGCCAATTGAAAAAATTGGAGTTTAGTTAAAGAAGGAGACTCTCAAATGAAAATTAAATAGTTTATGCTAATTTATAAAAATTGGTTAATTTACTAATTAATGAATTAATCAATTTTAATAATAAAGAATATTAAGATAAATTGAACTAACAAATTAAGCAATTCAACATTTTTATAATTAAATTAGTTACTGGTTAATTTACTAATTAACAAATTGATCAATTTTTAATAATAAAGATTATTAAGATAAATTGAATTAACAAATTAAATAATTCAAAATTTTTGTGGTTGAATCAATCACGGGTTAATTTACTAATTAACAAATCAATCAATTTTTAATAATAAAAATTATTAAGATAATTGAACGGACAAATTAAACAATTTAAAATTTTTATGAATGAATAACTTAAATTAATTTAAAATTTTATCATTAATAATAATTTGAGAGTTAAATAATGAATACCAGGTCTAGCCAGAGGAGTGCACTTTTATGCATAAGGGCAAGAATTTTGCAAAATGATTTTGGTATAAAACAAAATTCCTATCACCCTTTGTATAATGTCAAATATAGGACAAGGACACCCATTTCTCTCTTTCTAAGGTAGTATTTTCTTTCTCAGGGCATCTCCAACCATTACACCAAATTTGGTGTAAAATGGAATATTCCCATAATCTTTTTACATCAAATTTGGTGTTACTCCAACCATTTTACACCAAAATTTTTCAAAGAATATACCACAATAATTTAGTTATTAACTAAATTAATTTATATTTATACAACCACAATAATTTAGTTATTAACTAAATTAATTTATATTTATTTATTTATTAAAAATTAAAATAAAATCATTATTCTTAATTAATTAATATATGCTTTATATTAAATTAATATTATTTACAAAATATATTTAATATTTTTTCAACAAGAAATTAATAACATACACAAATATAAACTGATTAAAATTTCTCATTTAATCTCTAATCATTTGAATTTCCACAATACAAGAAAATCACTTAATAGCGTCAGAATATTTTCGACGGAAACCATTCCATCGCTATTTACCGACAGAAAATTATATTCCGTCAGAACAAACGGTGTATTTAGCGATGGAAAATACATCTGTCGGCAAAACTGAAGGGAATAATTTTGCGCAAAATCTCCGACGACATATAGCGACGCCAAAACTTAAAGCGTTGGAGCAAAATGAGGGAACCGTTCCGGCAATTTAATTGCTTCGGACGCTTACCGACGGAAAGGTTACCGTCGGTATATATACCGACAGAATAGCAGATTCCGTCGGTAATAAATGCGGGAATTACTCCCGCAATTGGTTTGTTTCGCCGCTTTACCGACGGTTAACGTACCGTCGATACAAAGCTTTAATTTACCGACGGAAGCCTTATTCCGTCGTAATATCTAGTAGCTTATATGCCGACGGATCAAGACTTCCGTCAGTAAATTGTTAGCAAACGTCATCGTTCCGATGAAGACAAGATGATAAGCATTAATCACCGATAGAATCAAGTTTTCGTAGGTAACTGTCGGGATCTTGGGTCGACGATTCGTTGAGATAACCCTAGATTACCGACGGAATTTGTGTTCCGTCAGTATTTGAGTTTCTACCGTATTAAACTGCCGCTCTTTTACCGACAGAATGTTGTCTATCCGTCGATAACTGTCGGCAGGGAAACCTAGATTTCCGACGAAATTTGTGTTCCGTCGGTAACTGTCGACTGTTGCGTAGTGGGAAAACCTATATTACTGACGGAATGTTATGTTCCATCGGTAATCCAGCGCCTTTAAGTCGGGCGCCGACCCCTCTTCCCCTCGCGCCCTCATTTCTCTTCTCTCCTCGCAAACCATTCCGTCTTCTATTTTCTGACTCCTTCTCTCGCATTTTTCAGGCGTTTTTTGATTGTTGTCTTACTCATCGTGCGTTGTTTGAGGTAAACTCTCTTATGTGTGTATTATTTCTACAAAAAAAGCATATTTTCAGTGTTAAACGTTAATATTTGGTTATGAAATCTTGCTTAATTATTGTAATTGTTATGTTAATTTGAGAATTTGAATATATAATTTTCATAAAATGTTTAATTTGAAGTTTTAATTTATCGAATTTAACATTTAATTGTGAATTTATTGTATATATGAATATTGT
>JANQBM010000002.1:34843327-34853475 GCA_025594535.1 Erythroxylum domingense
CGTCTGCATTGTATTTCTTTATTTTATACTGAATTGTATATTCTGCAAATTTTTGTATCATTTGTAATTGAATATTATGGTATGTAGTAATTTTTGAATTTTGAAATGTTTTGTATTTGTAATGCCCCTAAATGACTATTGAAAATTCTGTTGATTGTATTGTTATGTTTGAAAAAGTTTGCGAATAGAGTGGGTCCGATTTGGTTATTAATTTTCGTACTTTATGTTGTGGTTTTAAAAAAAATTATACTGAAATTTGAATGATTGAGTACTATATCATGCCACCCTCGCGGGCACGAACTTGGATATCACCATCGATGTCGGGTTCAGGTCTTGCGGGAGTGGAGTGTTACAAGTTACCTCCATGAGCTATTGTTTCATAAGCCCATAAAAATCTGTATGAACAAGCTCTAAAGTTTTATTAGCTCTCCATGCAACTCCTTTAGGAAATGGTTGTCGATGTTGCTTTCTAAGTGCACATACTTCATAAACTTCATGTTTCTCCATAATTCTTGGCAATTCATAAGCCATCCCCTTTTGTTGAAGGATTTTGAGACTGAAAAATTTTAAGAGCCTAAGTATTTTCTGCCATAGCTATAAGTCTTAAATTACTTGAGTTTTCAATGCTTGGTCTCTACCATAATTGAAATTTATTAGAAAGGTTCGGTTCTTCTCTATTGGAATCTTGGAAATCAATTGTCAACCATCCTTGTTTTCATAAATAGAGCACTTATTGTTATCAAAATTAATTTCATATTTATGCTCCAAAAGTTTTCCAAGGAAATTTTGATCAAAATTTGAAGTTTACAACACATCTTAAATCATCTTTTTACCATTCTTTGTTTGGACACCAATAATTCCCCGTCTTTATCCTTGTGCAATACAACCACTTCCTATTATTACTTGTGTTTTCACATACTCATCCTTATTAACAAAAATGAACTTGTATCTTACCATATGATTACTTTACCAATTATCAAGATACCAAATATAATTTTTGGATTCGATTGCTATATGACAAAGATAGAACAAATTACTTTCTGTATGCTTTTCTTCAAAAAATTATGATTGTTGGTTGTTCTCCAATCTACAAACCTTTTGAATATGACCCAATTTCATATAATGGTAGCATTTTTTTTTTACCTTTATGCCATCAATCTTTCTCAACATAGTTACTTTTTCCACAAATATTGCAAAGTTGAGAATTTTCAACATTAGAACATATTTGAAAATTGTTTCTTCCATTTCCTCTTCCTCTTAAATTTCTACGGCGTCCTCTTCAACTACATCTTTTGTGCATCTCCTCCTTTTTGGTAGCTCCTGGACACTCCTTTATGGGTTATGGGATTGAAATTCATCTCAAATTGAAAGAAATGTCAACAGGCTTTTTAGCATGCCTAGTAATTCTTCTCTCATAAACCTTGAAGGATCCCATCAATTCTTACACACTTAAAAAAGAAATATCTTTTGTCTCTTCAATGATAGATACCATTGAGTCAAATTTTGGGGGAGAATTTTATCCATAATTCTCCCGCCATTAATATGTTCACCAAATGTCTTCATTTTATTAACAATTTTGGTGATCTTTGTATAGCAGTATTGAATGTTTTCCTCCTCAGTCATCTTAAAGTTTTGAAGATCTTTTCTAAGAGTTTGAAGGATAACATTCATAAATTTCACATTCTCTTAAAATTCCTTTTGTAGAATCTCCCATGCTTCTTGGGCTCTTTTTGCTCCTATAATTCTTAAGAAAATATTTGGAGTTAGCCCTTGTTAAATATCTGAGAGTGCTTTATAGTCTTTCCTTCTAATTCTATGCTCTAATAGAGTCCTCTTTTATTGGTTAGAGAGAGTGAACGTTGATGCTTTTGGTTCTTCATATCCATTCTCAACATATTCCATAAATTTAGTGATCTAAAAATTTTCTTCATCTTAACATACCAATGATCATAATATTCACCAAAAAATAAGGGAATTGAACAGCCATCATGATTATGGTTTGTCATCTTTTGTTGCTAATTTCACCAAGATTTTAAGGCCTTGTAAATCTAGCTTTGATACCAAATATATTTTCGAATTAGGCCAAAATTGAGAGAGTATTTAAAGCTAAATATCTTTGTTCTTTGATTTTTACTTTACTCACCAGCATTGATACTATTTATTTATAGCTGCAATACAATATTCTAGAATACATTGGAATACTAAGTAAATTCATTGGAATACTAAAAGATATTTTAGAATGACTAAAAAAACTTCTCATGCACATTAATAGAAAGATTAAAGACCTCCCACCACCTACCATGTACAAAAATATTTTAAATTTAGATTTGGATTTTTGAAACCTAGTTCACTTACAATAAGGAAGCACAAATGATATAAGGATGCTATTATTGGCACGGATTTTACAAGTTATACATAGATAGAATTATCTTGGTTGTGTAACGAACCACTTCCATACTATATATGTTCGAACATTCAGAGGATATTCGAAAACATACCCTATGAGAATGGCACGTTGGAACAATCACATTAACTTATTTAAGGCATCACACATTTTACAAGCATTCAAAATGATTAAATCTTCTCATTACATTCACAAACATAAACTTACATTGTGTCATTACAATTTATAATCCATGTATGTACATTACATAACATTTGAGAGTTTACTACTCTATAAAAAATGTACAATATGAAATGTGATGCTAATTGAAAACATTCTAACTAGACTCCTCAAATATCAGTTGACCAGACCTTTGAGCCATTCTTGTTTCCAAAATGATAGTACTATAATTCTACTAGATTGCCTTAGAAGCTAGAACTCCCTTGTACTTGAAAATCAACGTTGCAATTTTGATGAGTTTGCAAACTCAGTAAGTGAACCATCATAGATGTGCTCACTCAAGTCAGAATATAAACATCACAAGTATATAACCAAGTCCAACAAGTATATCACCTTATTTAGTATCAAATCCCACATCACGTTTTAATTTTATCATATTTCAATAAGTACAACATGTTTACAAACATTTCATATCACCATTTCAGAATAATCCAATAATTCATCTCAATCATTCATATGATATATGTAAAGTTATAATTATGCAAATGCACATGTGACTCTATTTCTATTTTATTTTGTTGTGACCGAGCGCCTATTTACTGTCCTGTATCTGTTATGAATACCGGGCTCATTTCATTTACTGTAACATACCCATTGTAGATATCAGGCTTATTATTAACTAAGCCTATGGCTTTTCGTGCACAATTCCTAAGCTTAAAGTTCTTTTTCACGTTGGTCACTTTGCATCAATTCATATAATATGCTATCAATACTTTTCATTCAATGTGTTCATGTCATTTATCACATTCTTTAGACCTGATTCTGACATTCAACATTCAGTTGATTACATATTCCATATTACACATACAATTTCAAAACACTTCCCTATACAATCCCAAGTATCAAACTCCTCAGACCAACAATGTCCGGAATCATAGCAATCATATAAATTATAGTTCAATAACTGAAAGTTAACCAAAAACAATTCAATCATAGTGAGAAACATCTAGGTTAACTCATACTATGCTCCAAAAAAGCTATTACCTTGATGATCCGACAATGTCTAGATGTTGGCAATCAACTTGTGCGTCTATAGTCATGCAATACATATATAGTTCATAAATCACTAACTTGTTTAATCATATGAATATTCAGTCATACACATGTATAAGTGTCATGTTCAATGCATGCTTAATTGACTTTTCGAGTATGTATTCTTATACATAGATCTTGACTATTCAATTTGTGCTTATATACCTTAAGACAATTTAAACATTATATTTTGTATACTACCATTTTGCAATTAGGTTTATACCTTTAAGTTAGCTTGATTCACTCCAAATTCATCAACCATACTTTACACTTATCCTTGAACTCCTTCATGATCAAAAAGCCTCTTATAACACACACACACACACTATTGTTTCTTTAAATATCGAATTTCAGCAAGATAGATTCATACATTCACCAAACTTTTTCCAGCAATATATATTCATACATTTACCCAATTCTCATTCATAATTAACCCATATTCTGCAATGCTCATTCATCCATACCTTATACACATAACTCATGTCCTTAAGATCATATTTGCATTAAAAGAACTCATTTATTCCTTAAACAAATCATAATTTCCATATTTGAACTCAACCACATCAAAACAGTCTATTATTTAGGTTATGACGTCAATTAACTATATAAACTTATCAAGCTCTTAACTAATTAATCAAGCAATAATCTAGGCTCATTCCTAGCCTTAATCAAGTCCAAATATACCAATTTAGAGTGAAATTCCTCAGCTGGTTTGACATGTACATACGGCTTAAATTAAAATTCTAGAATTTGTCATCAATATCACTAATGTGTGTAACTTTACTACCTTTAATACTTCATGAATTTTACAAGCTTATAGACATCACTAACACCTGCAATTTTCCAAATTTCCTGTCCTTTAAGGTTACTTCATTTCAGGTTAATTTAACTTCCATATTGGTCACACTAAGACTTACAAAATTCTTCTCTCTTACGTCATTAATAGTCACTTTTTACAAACACATTTACAGCTCTAATTTTCTAGATTCAAAAACACTTCAATAACACCTAACTTAACCATGAATCCACCTTCATTTATACTTCAAATCTCAACCTAAATCATCCATTTAACAGTCTATAACCCACTGTTTTCACATATCAATAACAAAACAAAAAAGTAACGAATTCATCCATCACATTCCAGCATAACATCATCATCAACGCCACATGCATTCTATCCCAATTCAGTCATCATAAAATTTCTATTTCAACATGCCACAAAGATCATAATTTTATTTACTTATTTACCTCAAGTTCCACTTTAATGATCAAGCTAACTTAGCTCTCCATGCATGCAAAATCATTCAAGTACAAGATGGAAGCAAAATGATTTCAGCAAAGGCAAAATGATGATAGCAGATTATAGCTATCTTTGAGCATATTTTTGTATGGATCTTAAAGTGACTATGAGCGAAATTGAAGCAAAATTCAGAAGCTTTGAGGGTGTGCAAGTGTTTCAGTGGTAAGAGTAAAGGAAAGAAGAAGAATGAACACAACATAAACTATCCCTGCAGTAGCTTAACTTATTAGGTGCTAGGTGTCACAACTATATAATGGCATTTGTCATCTATGCATGTAAGTCACTTGTCCTCTCTATAAGCTACCATTTGTCACAATTATGCTAGGCCATTTGTCACTCAATCATTGCTGCCATCTATCACTTAATTTCCTATGTCGTTTGTCACTTAATTTTCCATGCCAAATGTTACTCAATTTATAGACTTAGTCATCCTAAATTTTCATGTGTCAACTTATCTTGCCACTTGACTTTTTCTGGACTAAATATACATTTTAATTCATCAAATTTTCAATTGTAACACTTAATTCCAAATTTACTACTTGTAATCTATCAAACTAAAATTCAAGACATAAGTAATATACAATCAAATTTATTCATTTTAAACCTTTTATACCCCGAAATATGTCAATTGAGTGCAATTTTTCAAAATCAACATGTATGTGTATATATACACTCATGTTATGCATGTGAATGAAATCATATCCCAAATGTACTAATTCTTTCTGATGTACTGCAATTCATTTGACTATCAGTTTAATCCCTCTATAGGTTAAGAAACTGACTATTACGGGTTACATGATATCGACAACATGAGTTTTTGATGTTGAAGGATTGGACAACAATCAGCTGAAAAGGTTGAGAATTGTTTCTTACATTCTGGAAACCACTTACAGAAAATTCATGAATAGAGTTTCTATTGCAGTTGTCCCTCTTGGTTTTGTCATTAATGATATGTTCACCAGAAATAATTGGAAGGTGACACGTGCGGCGAAAACAGAGAAGAAGCTTGGAGTAGGGATGAAGAAAACATAGGTCCTTCTTCCATACTTCTACCACTTACGCCTCTCTCGGACAATATTTGGGAGTTTATGAGATTGATGGGAGTTGCAGAGGTGAATGCTAGATTTTGAGAGCAACTATTGGTCGCTATAATGTGACCTAGTGGTAGTGTTTGTGACAAAGAACATCAATGACTACACGTTACAACGACGTGAAAGTGACAGCTGCCTGGTGAGAAGCTAATTAGCTGCTACGTCTCACTACCTGCTCTCACTGGTGAAGCGTCAGCAATAGTTGCATGCGATGGTGTCAGGTTGCTATTGGAGAAGGTCACAACAACTATTAGTGGTTGCAAGAAGTTGCGCAGGTTGGTGTTGGGAGGAAAAAATGTGACAACAATTGCTTATTATTTGAAGGTGGTGATTAGTGTTTGAGAGAATTTGGTTTATAAAGAGGGACGCAAATTTTGTTTGGAGACAATTTTATAGGACTATAATAAGTTTTTTTAAACTTAAAATAAGAATAATATTGCAATACTTGAAGAGCAACAAATTTTATAACTCTAAGAATAATAATACCAAAAGGGAGAACTAAGTTCCCATTATTAGAAATCCATATTGGTAGTATAAACGATTAAAGTCTCCACTTAAGGATCATTTTGGAATCATTGTGCCTTCAAGGTTTCTGGTGATTGCACAAATTGGCTCTTATGCACTAATCTTTGAGCCGTGATGTCTACATTAATTTTCCAACTTCTAAACAATCTACTATTCCTTTTGTAGCAAATGTAAGACAATAGTATTCCAAAGGCAGCTCTAAATAACTCCTGTCGCCTTTAATGTTGAAGTATATATTTAAAGACCAACTAATTATATTAGACTAATTATAACAATTGCATTGCACATTGAAAAGTTTAAGAACAATTTTCCATAAAGTGAGGAGAAGCTATAGCTGAAAAAGAGGTGGTCAAGTTCCTTATTAGCAGCCTTGCACAACTTACAATTTATATTTGCTATATAAAATTTCAATGAGTCTTTAGTTCCTAGCTTCTTTTTCACTGCCAGCCATAAAATAAAAAAATTAGAAGGAGTAAGGTTTGAATCCCATACTAAATTTGTCTATTGGTATTTGTTTTTAGGACTTAGTATCATATTCTAGCATGAGGAAGTTGTGAATTTAAGCTTCCTATCTTATAGCCAATAGACTATATTTGTTCTAAAGGAATCGTGTGCATATATAGTTTGGCATGTTCTCCAAGAGTTCCTTAGATCCTTTAGTAGTGTATTCAAGCTAAAACCATGTATTATTCCTCGTTAGAGCCTGCTTTTTGTTGTCTATTAGAATAATTGATTATAAGTGATTGGAATTCCGTTAACTTATATAATGGTCCACTCTATCGTGCCAATAGTCAAATTAGAATAATGCATCTCTGCCTTCTTCTATCCTATGCTTAATGGAAGCTTACACGTTATCTACCATAAGCAATATCTATTTCAAGAACAAAGAAGTATATAAATTTATTTTAACAAACTAGTTGCTTTTTCCTTTTAAAAATTAATGATGTATCTATTTCACACATTAGCTTTCTTTATCTGCGGATAGTTTCCAAGGCATCTTAATCAGTAATGCTTAGATCATAAGTTAAGTTGAAGGAATTCCCAAATCTCCACTTTCCTTAGGTAAACAAACCTCAGATCATTTCATTTTAGGAATTTTTAACTTTTCATCAGATTCACTCTATAAAAAAGTTTTTTTAGAAATAAATTATGATTTAACTCTATATAAAAATAAATCAATATTACAATGAGTTCTAGACTATTCGCCTACTCTTATAATGAGAGCTGATAGTAGTTTACAAAGCTATAGAAATAATCAAAAAGGAAAAAAAATACATATGCCTTTGTGAAATTTTAAGTTGAACTATAAGCACTAAGTTCGCTTCATGTTCATATACAAAGAATGCTGAAATTTTTTAGCATACTGATAAGGTTGAAAAATTTATCTGCAAGCTGGTATTTTTCTTCCTTTTTATCAATAAATCTTCATCTATTCCTCTCCCTCCAAATGGTATATACGGTAATGGTGAAAGCTGCTTTGAAGAGGGTAGCATTGGCTTTCCTTTGCTCTGAATTGGATATGATCCAATTTAGTATTTGCTCCCCCAGTTGTAACAACCAATATGAAAAGGTAACATATGCAAGTTCTACTCCAGATAGTTTTAGTATACTGACATTGAAAGAACAATTGATCCTGATCCTCTACGGCAATGTTACAAAGTAAACAAGTAGTATCTTCATTGGCATACCTTTAACTTTTAGTTAGAATTCTATTCTTGATAGCAAGCCAAGTGATGAATGAAGCCTTTGGATTGATAGTATTTCTTTATAAGAAATTGAACCAAGGGACATCAGTAGTGCTAAGAGTAAACGGTTGATAACAAGAGTGATTAGAGAAGATACCATTCCTATTTAGTGACCAAGAAATAACATCAGTATTCTCTACATCATTCAACTGAGGTAGGTAGTTCAACAAACTCTGGAATCCCTAAAATCACCATGCCATTCACCATTTCAAATCAAAGAAGAAATTTTAGAGTTCAAAGGCATTGTATTCCTTGGATGTTGAAATTTAGGGATATCAACGAGAGAATTAATACTAATCCAATTGTCATACAAAATCCAAGTCTTAGCCCCATTACCAATTCTATGCTGAATACAAGGATAAATGAACCTCCTTAAAGCCATCATTTGCTTAAGTACTGAAGAGCCAGCTCGAGAATAGTCCATCTATCGGAAATTTGTATATTTCAAGTAGTGTTCATGGATCCATTTGATCTATAGTGCTTGATGATTGGTGTATAATCTCCATATCCTCTTGCACATCAAAACTTTCTGCATTGTAGATATGGAGATGATCCTAAGCCCTCCTTTCTTTTTGAAGACAGTTACATCACTCCATTTAATTCTAGCTTTCTTTGAGTTATCAACAGTACCTAACCATAAAAAGGCCTTCATAATTCTGTCCATTTCCTCGATAGCTTTCTTTGGTAAAGCAATGTGTGCAGTCCAATGAATATGTAATTGTGAAATATTAAAGATATCAATCATTCTATGCATAAGTTGTTGTTTTAGTATATATATATATATATATATATATATACACAAAAAGAAAAATATACTAGGGCTTGATTAACAATTGATGCTACATTGAAATCTTTCTAACTCAAAATAATATTATTCAATGTAGCATCAATTGTTAATCAAGCCTTAGTATATTTTTCTTTTTGTAAAAATAATCATTTGGGTTAAGAAGTACTTTAATGAAGTTGGTATAGTTCTTTGCATTGTTGAAATAGTAATGTACTATAGAACATTAGAGCCATTAGTCGTGTGAAAAGAGCTAAGTTCTCATCAAATATCCAAGTATATATTTAAATATTTTCTTTTAATTATGAAGATAATTGAGATCAAAGTTATAAGAATCAAACAAATGCTTACTATAAAAAATCATGTAGAATTCTCTTACTAAGCTAGTATCCTAACAGTAGCATGATTGTGATATAGAGATATGGAATAAGATACTTAACCAATTAGCTTAATGCAAGTGGGAGATTTTTAGTTTATGTTCTATAGTTAATTGATTGGTTGTAATTTGTCTGACATAATGATTTAAAGGTATTCTTTATCTTATGTATATTTATATATAAGATAAAGTATATGACATAAATGTACATTAGAAATAAAATTGTGATGAAATCATAATTATAAGATTCATATTCAATTATGTATTATTCCTAAATTGTTTTTAGTAATTATTCTATTAATAGTGGACATTAATATATTAGAAAGACTAACACACGAGTTTTTTTTAATGAAATAAGTAGTTGATTTCGTATATTAAAATATGAAGATACTTAAACAAACATGTGAGTTCTCATTAGAGAAAAAAATTCACTAAACTAACTGATATTAGAATTCTATTTGAAATATTATTTGTATGGCTATGATATTTTTATTGTGATGATTATAACTAGTATGATTGGAATCAAATGGAGTAGACATTAATTCCATAATCTATATCTAATTAGAATATTATACAATGAAATGATTGAATTGTACGAAATAATTATGCACAAAAAGGTTAGATAAAACTAATTTAATAGTTTTGATGTGTTACTAAAAGTCAATCTTGATA
>JANQBM010000002.1:34859845-34876035 GCA_025594535.1 Erythroxylum domingense
GTAGAAGTTATGACCATTTTAAGGTAGCTGTGTTTGGGTGCAATTATGCATACTTGGTGTTTAATTTAGATTAAATGGTAACCTTCACTTAATTGATTAAAATGTATCAATACAGGCTGAATTAGGCAAAATTTTCTTCATAAAAGTTGTAGATCTTTTTCTTAGCTTTCCAATGATATATAGTTTGAAATTTTTGAGTTTCTGGATTGAGAGATATGTTGTTTAGAAGTAAGGATATCTGAACTGAAAAGTCGCGATCGTTACCCGTTACGATCGCGACATTCCCGAAAATCGACCTAGTCGCGATCGTGACGGTTGCAAATTTTGTCCATGTTGTGATCATACCACGGTACGATCGCGACCTAACTGAAATAATTTAGTTTTTTATATTTTTTTATTTAACCCAATTTCTATTAATCCTTTTTGCACCCAAAATCATTATTCTTTGTACATTTTGTTATGGATAATTTTTATTAAATTGTTACGTATTATTTTCACTCTTCCTAAGATTTTATTTAGAAAATATAATTATACCTTATTTATTTTATTTGATATGATCCACGAATTATTTTTATTAATATTTATTGATTTTATAAAATCATTTTGTTTTGAATAATCCAATTATATGACCAAAATTATGATATGATACCACCACCAAACTTCCGTGTCCCTCATTGTTATTATTATTATAAATAAATATCAAATGGTGACACATCCGTACGGAGATCGGGGCCAACAAATATACTAAATATATGTATTTTTACTTAAAAGTAAAAAATAGGATATATATGTTATGAAAACCAAATAAGATTAGGACTTTAATTATATATTTAGTTACTCCCACTTTTTTATTTAAAATAATAGCCCTCACTGATGTTCGAAAAGATTATTATATTCTTTTTTGTGGGCTAGGATCCTATTTATATTTAGTTAATATTGAGTTTTCTCAATAAACCAATTAAACTTAAATTATATAGATAACAACTTTATCAGCCACATTCTATGTAACTCTTAGATACATTTGGTAGCCACTCTTGTCAAACATATCTTATATGTTATTCCTAACATTGCCTTTAAATTCATGTGATCATGAGTTTGCTCATTCAAATCACACAAATTTAGTTATTTAAGATCCATTGTTATAAAACTAAACATATTCAAGTTAGAGCAACCTTGAGTTTGCTTGACAAGTCTAACAATAAATAGAACTATGGTTTGTTCTTACAACAATAGAAATCAATAATCAGATTCTTAATATGTACTTAATATTTAAATAAGGGGATTAATTTTATAGTTTCATCAAACACAAAAAAGCATGTAAAAAATCATATATATATATATATATAACATACAATTTACATATAATATATTAAACATATATTAAAACATGTAATTTATGCATATAAAATCAAGTTATATGCGTAAAAATAATCAAGCCATGTTTGATTCTAGTTATTGATTTTTATAATATAAAATAATGTTTCCAAATCCTTGGATAATTAAATCAGATTAAACTCATTCTTAATCTAAAATAATATTTCTAATTATTTGGATAATTTAACTAGACTAAATCCATCAATTCTTAAATAAATTAAATTTCCATTCCAAATAGAAATTTAATTTAATTTGAAAATAATTTTCAGATGTAGTTTTGAAATAATTTCTGTCCTGGCTCCTTTAATAAAACTAATTGAAAATAATTTTAATTTATTATACTCTTACTTATTGTAATTTGGAAAACTTCTTTTTTCAAAGTTTAATAAGTAAAACATTCTAATTCAATTAAAAAATAATTTCTAATCTAATTAGAAAGTTTTCTTCTATTAGAAAATTCTTTTCTTATGTTAAAGAAAATTACTTTTAAAGGTGGAAGTATGTATTAAGGAAGGCCATTGAAGTGAGGCCTCAGCAAAAGCTATACATACGTTACTAACCTATAAACTAGGTAATGAGAAAGAAGATGAATTTGTCTAGTAAATTTTCTAGCGAGTCTTCTAAGGAAATCCTAAGGAGCAAAGGGATAAACAAAGATGGAGCAAGAATGTTTAGGACCGGAACTTATTAGTAAAGATTTCTTTTAAGGAAAATTAGCTTCATTAAGCAAGTTAATTTTTCTCAACCTAAAGAATGTTTATTTCTTGTGTAAAAACATTATTGAAACTCTTGAACATATCTTTTTCAAATGCAACTTTTCCCTTGATATATTGGAATTAAATTATGGAACTATGTCATCTCCAACTTTAGGGATTTCACATTATGGATTTTATTTGATGGAATCCCCCTATTGATAAAACACTTGTGCTGATAGTCTTTGGATTATGTCTTTACAAGCTTTAAGAGGAAAGGAATGTCAAATGCATCAAAGGTAAAGAGAAATGAATGAAATAAGTCAGATTAGAGCTCGTATTATGGACATGAAATGATGAATAGAAAAATCAAAAGCTATAGCAACTTGATGGCATCTTGATGGAGAATTAATGAGGTAGTTGATCACCAGAGATTGATAAAGAGCAATTCTACACTAAGGTCCTTATTACCATTAGGATAGAGAGAGTTGGAGTAATAAACCTCTAAACATGAATCATATAGCTGATTAATATAATGATTAAGCATTTGGGGTGAAAACGATTGGATATGCATGTGTTGTAGAGCTTAGTTAAGAATACTATACTCTTTTATTATAACTGCCTTTTATAGTTTAGTTAAATTATGTATTTTTACCCCCAATTGGGGCTTTTTTATAATATTTACCTTGTAAAATATTAAATAAAACCTTTTAAATTTAATTAAGAAAGTTTTTTTATATTATTTATTTTAGATAACTACTAAATTTACTTAAGCAACTCCAACAAATTTTGAGATTTGGAAAGTTTTTTGTGGAAGTTAGCTTCCAGTCTATTGCACCAGGTTCATCTAGATGTAGGAAAACTCGCATGAACGCAATATAGGGAAGGGAAACAACCAAGGTGCTATAGGGAAGTCAACTAATATGAGTAATGTAGTTGAAGAGCAATATATAGAGGATTTTCTAGATCTGCACAGTTTTAGGAAATCCTCTTCCAAACCCTCCAGGAGTATGGCACAAGTAGCAAAAGGAGATTCAACACTTCCTAACAATTCATGGAAGACTATAAAGATATGATGATGGATGGGACACCCCTCTTGAATGTTGAAGTTGCCATCTGGTCATCTGCTCTGGCGGGTTACTTTTGAACTAAAAGACCCTTCATTCTATAGGTACAATGTTGGGCTATGGAAAAATGGGGCAAGAAAGGGTTGGAGAAAACTATGCTTACTGAAGAGGATCAATTCATCTTCAAATTCTCCAATAACTATAATTTGAATGAAATAATAGAACTAGGGCCCTATCATATAGAAGGGCAACCTATGTTCCTACAAAAATGGAGACCAATGATGGCTTATATAGGAGCAACATTAGCTTAATTCTTATATGAGTCAACTTTCACAATGTACCATGGAATTTTGAACTTTGGAAGGGCTAAGCTACTTAGCTAGCTCAGTAGGTAAGCCCTTAACTATGGATTCTCAAACTGATTGAATGGAAAGAATTTGTTATGCTAAGATCTGTGTTGAGATACAAAAGGATAGTGAGCTACCTGAAATGATACCAATGATGAAGTTAGGGGAAGATGGAGAATTAACCAAAGTGGAGATCTAGGTTTCTTACCCTTAAGAACCTCGGATTACTCATAAAATATGGAAACCAATAGGTTACTTGTTTGCTTCTAGATCCTATAATGAATTGTTGGGGGAAGGGGAACCAATCTCAGATATAGAGACACAAGGGAGTTCTAGTAAGGATTTAGAAAATCATGTGGTGGAATGGAATGATAGTAAGGAACTAACTATAAATAACACAATAGAAAAGAACTCAAAAGGGGCTACTAATTAGCAATAAATCAATGAGATAACACAAATTCAAGTTAATATAGCTATACCATAGTGGGTGAGACAGTTACAGATAGGGGAAAAGAATTGGAGGACTTTAAGGATGTTACAAATAGCAAAAAAAGATATGTCAGATCCAAAGGAAAGAACAGGCTGAGAGATTCCCAAATAGCTGGTTTGTTACATATATTTCTTTTTTTGGAATTTAAGAGGGTCGAATGACCTCCTTAAAAGGAAAAATGTAAAGGATTTAATGTTAAATAAAAAGCATGCTGTTCTAGGTTTACTAAAAACAAAAATAAAGCTACCTCAGCTACAAAGTTGTCATGGTTTTTCTTGGAGCTGAAGGTAAATTATACTCTATCACTTATATCATTACAATGGCAAGATTATTATAGCTTATAATTCTGAAAAATTTAATTTACAAATTGTCTTTACTTCTGACTAGGTTATTCATCTCTTCTGTGAACTTTAGAATATACCAGATAGGATGGATCTTTCTATAATATATGCAGCCAATCATAGATTCTAGAGAGCTAAACTTTAGGAGGACATTAATGTAATACATTCTTCAATCAAGGGACCTTAGGCTGTTGCATGTGATTATAACTACATAGTGTCACCTCTAGAGGCAAAGGCAATAGGATCAGGACAAAAGGAGCTTACTGAAATAACTCAAGATCTCAACTTAGTGGATTTGAGATTTGTTGGCTAATTTTATACCTGGAACAATAAACAATAATAGGAAATTTCACTAGAAGAAAACTAGATAGAGTCATGGTTAATCAGCAGTGGCTTACCAAATTTCCTAACTTCTATACCCATTTTGGAGAACAAATGTGTTCTGATCACTTATGGATGGAAATACATGGCATGGCCAATAGTAGAATGATATGATCTCCTTTTAAATTCTTCAATTGCTTGACTAGAAAACAAAGATTTAAAGATAAAGTTAGGAATAACTGGAAAACTAAGGTGGAAGGATCTAAATCCTTTTAGCTAATAAGGAAATTACAAAAAGTTAAGCAAGGAATAAAGGAATTCACTAAGCATATCAAGTTGGATTCAACTGTGAACTTACAACATGCTAAAGAGAATTTGAAAAAAGATCAAGAATAGTGCTACATATCCCCTCATGATCAAATGTTGAAAATTTTAGGAAACCATATACCTGAAGGAGTACAGTTTGCACTAAATCTTTACAGTTCCATCCTAAGGTACAAATCTAGAATAAATTGGTTAAGAGAAGGAGATAACAAGACCTTTTTTTTTTCAATTCTGTATTGGCTTGAAGAACCAGAAATAAAATTACATTGCTAGTCAATGATATGGGCCAAATGTGCACAAATTAGAAGAAAATTAAGAGCATTGTTATGGATATCTTTAAGAACCTCATGGAAGTTCCTGATCTAATGGATAATTCAAATGGAGATGTCACAGGGATAATAAAGGAGAAGATTATTCAGGATGTAAAGGAAGCTTTAATCAACCCCATTTCAACTCAAGAAATTTAGAGTACATTATTCAGCTTAAATCCTTCAAAGGCTCATGATCCTGATGGATTTAATGTTCACTTCTTTCAAAAAACTTAGAGTATCATTAAAGAGTTCGTTGTGGAAGCAGTGCAAGAATTTTTCTCCTCTTCCAAGTTATTAGGGAAATCAACAAAACTTAAATTTGCCTAATCCCAAAGACTCAAAACCCTATAAGCATGAAATATTTTTCCCCATCTCCTATTGCAACTTTGATACCAAATGTCTGTTGTGCAAAAGGGAGAATGAAACTCTAAATCACATTTTTTTCAGCGCAGCATCTCCCAAGTTATTTGGCCTAGAGTTTAGAATACTATGCACATATATTGCTCATAAACATTATCCAAAAGGCCACAAGAATGATAAGCAAAATGAAGAAAGATGGGGTAATTCTCAAAACTGCTCTTTGTTGTACCATATACACAATCTAAGGGGAAAAAAATAAAAACCTACATATGGAATAGAGATGGAAGTTCAAACTTTAAGTGACTCTATTGTTAACTAGATGGGAGAACTCCTTATGGCACATGATGCTTAATCCAAAATCAGTCAACGAATGAAGATATTATGAAATGTTTGAAGATGATCACTAAGTGCAAGGATTGATTCTTTGTCGTCTTAAGTGTGTTTTCTTTTCTAATATGAGTTAATTTGAACTCCGAGTGATTGGAATTCTTGTCAAACTCAGCTTTAGTTAATATATATTCTATTCATCTTCTAAACAAAAGAAAAATATTAAAAATTCATATTTTCTTAATTAATAAAGCGCAATAAAAATACCTTTTATAATAAATAAAAAATTATTATTCAAACAAATGAAGAAAAAATTTTAAATAAATAGAATACAAATTTCATAAATAAATAAAATCATAAATTTAATTTATCTTAGTCGATTTGAAATAAATAAATTTAATTTAAAAGAATATTTTTAATTACTTAAGAAAATAATTTTCATAATTATAAAAGAGTCCAATTAATTCTAATTCTAATTTTTTAATTTTAATTAAAATTTAATTTAATTATTAATCCTAATCGTATTAAGAAAATAATTGATTAATTTTCGAATTGAATTTTAAATTTTAAAACAATTTTAGAGTTATATTTGAAACTTGTGTTAAATTAGAATTACATTATTCTATATTTAAAGAAACTTAATTTAATCATAGGATCACCTTAACATAAACTCCTCCATGTCAGCCACCTGCTCCAATGTGGCGTCAACTTCTCCAGCGACCGCTGCCTTTGCTCATGCCGCCATCTGCTAGGATCCTTGTCAATGACATCAACCACTTCTTTGGCTTCATGCGCAAGTGTAAAACAACCAAACCATAACCAGGCAATAAAGGAGCAATAGAACTGTCAACGTCATTACCGCTGTTAAGAGGGAGAGCCTCCGTCAACCAGAACTCCAAAAACAGTCAGCACCACAGACGAACTGCTTCTCTCCGTCAATGTCCACCAAGTTGTTAAGCCACCAAGATGTTTCACCAATAGCCGCACAACTAAAAGAAAACACCAAAACATAACTCATAAAACAACAACCATCATAGGGGAGTCCAGTCGCCAATCCGTTACCTGATGCTCATCGGAGTCACGCCACTACATGGAGAGGGAGACCAAAATGTTTTCTGTTCCTTTGATTTGCTTTGTTCATCTCCAATCGTTGTCTTTTTCCTTGGTACCTGGTGGATATGGGATTCTAGAACCCACAATAATTTAGTGGTTATGGGTTTCCAAGCCCATATTGTTTGAAGGAATCTTAGTTTGTAAAACATGATAATCTTAGGATTTATGAAGGCTTTAATATGAACTTTTCATATTATTATTTAAATCCAATTTGATTTTAAAACTTAGAATTTCCAACTTTTGCATAATCAATTATATAATTATTCAATAACAAACAAATAACTTTAATCAAGTTATAAAATTAAAAATAAATTAATTTGACTCCAATGTTGAAAAATTAGGGCTGAATTTGATCCCACGTGCAATATAATAAATAAAAAATTTGTTTGATTTCTTAAAACTAAAATCACTTAAATTTTATAATATGATTGACATATAAAACATAATAAAACATGAATTATAATTCATACCTTATTATGAAGCTTGATTTATTCTTGAAGTTTCCTTTAAACCATTCCTGAAACTAGTTCATCATAACCATTATAGATACGCACGCCTCTGACCTCTAATGGTATCTATAAAACGTGTTGAAGTACTCTATAATGGCTTAAAGATGGTTATGTAAGAAATGGTAATTCCTTCGGAACCTAAGTCTATTCATAATAAGATTTTGGCCTTTTAGCAATTTAATTGAAATAAAATTCTAATTTTAGAATACAAGTTAAGTTTGGATGTAGAGAGAGATGCTCTAACCTCTCTCTTAGGTTCCTATCTTAAAACATGCTTCCTTTAACTACTTTTGGTAACTAATTTTCCTGCACCTTCTCTATGATTGACCCTTACCATTTTTTGACATGGGTTCGATCCTTTAGCCATCAGTCTATAACTCATCTTCCTCCCCTCAACTTTTTTCTATTATGCCCTAAACTCCAGATCTTCTTCCTTTACCATCTTGAGCTCCCTACCTTCTAAATGCCTTGGATATCCCTGTTAACATAACTGCAATAGTCATTAACTCATCTTCCTCACCTCAGTCTGCCTCCATTGCTCCCCAAACTCTAGGTTTACTGTCATTACCATCATCATCTCATGCCTCAAATATCCTTGTAACATCTCCAACTTCTACTTCTTTAACTATTGTATCCTTGCTTTCCTCACCAATCATATTTTCTCCTCTTCCTTTGAAACCCAACAAATCCTCTTCTCTTTTACCTTCTAAATCCTCCTTAGAAGAGATTAATCCTACTTCCATTCTTTAGGATGATTTTGAGCCTTCTTCCTCTTCAAACATCTATCTTATTCTTTTTACTCTTCTGGCCCCTCCTAAAGCTTGGAACCATGTAGTTAGTGATGGAGAGCCTTTTATTAAGTTTAAACTTATCTCTTCACTAAAGGAAACTCCTTCCTTGACTATCTCCCCCCTTTAGAGTTTTGTCAAGTTGGTTTAGTTAAGTGGAGTACCATTATCATTGGTTTTTTTCTTAACAAGTCTCCATTTCCATCCTTCAAAGTTTAGGCTGAAACATTATGGTCTTAGCTTGGTCATGAGTAGATACTTATTACTGGAGAAGATTATTTCCCCTTCAAATTTAGGGACATAATAAGAATGGCTTCGGATTTGAAGTCTAGTCTTTGGCCTTAAAGGGGAAAGTCGATGTTCATACAAAAATGGAGAGTAGGTATGCTCTTAGATAAAACCTCCCTCAGGTTTATTCCTTTATGGGCATGTCATAACATTCCCCTATAGTACTAGATGACTATAGGATTAAGTTACCTTGTAAGTGCCATTGGCAAGCCTTTGAGAATGGATGAGCAAATTGTATGGATGAGGAGAGTTGCTTTTGCAAATATTTGTGTTGAAGTTGGTAGGCTAGCAAATTTTCCTGTCACTCTTAAAGTGCTTTGATTTGGTGAAGAAGGTAAAACCACTCAACTAAAATTTCTTTATCATATCCGTGAAAACCTTATTAGCCTTCACAAACTAAGGTTTAGAAGCCTAAACCTAAGAATTCCAAGCCCTCCCCCTATTATTAACAATCCCATAACTATCACTATCAAACAATTAGATCAATTTTTATATATGAAGATCCATTCTCTCTTACTCTAGGAAATAATATATATTACATTTTTATATTCTTCTAACTTTTCATTTCAAAGAAGCTGCTTATGGAAAGACCTTAAGGATTTAGCTAAAACATCAATGGTCCGTAGACGCTATTAGGAGACCTCAATTGCATTTTGTTTCCTCATGAAGTTGAAGGTTCAAGAGCAAAATTAGAGAATATGGATAAGGACTTCAAAAGTTACTTAAACAATATTATCTTGGTAGATCTAACCTATAAAGGAAACCTCTTTCTATAGTCCAACAAGCAAGATGAACTCTACCACATCAAAACAAATGATAGGGGTTAGTAAATTTTGAATGGTTGGTAAAATTCCCTAACAACTCAGGTTTTTTCAATTCTCCTGAAATATTTAACCATTCCCCTCTTGAGATCAAATTGAGCCCTCATGAAAGGAAGCTCAGAACTCCTTTTTGATTCTTCAATTTTCTTATTAAAATGGAGGGATATATGAACCTAGTAGCTAAAGGACTAGATAGTCCAATTGAAGGATTTGAAGCTTATAAACTTTTCATAAAGCTGAAGAGAATAAAGGATGGCTTAAAAAAGTTACATATAGGTCATTTTAAAAACGACCTACTTAAGGAAATTGAAAGATGGTGATCGCTTGTTCAATACAGGTGAAATGGGTTTCTAGAAAGCCTAAAACTTTATCTTTCCAAATTTTCAAATACATCTAGTCTGATTATTTTGAGAAGATAACAAATAGTGGATGCTTTTTATTTATCTAGACATTTGGCATTAGGTTTAATTTGATGGGTAGTTGTAGTTTACTGTTTATGGCTTTCTAGATTTTAGAATTAGGGTTGCGATTTTAATAGTCAAATCAAATTTGATTTAATGGTTTGTAACATTTACTTATTCAATGCCAAAATTAACAATCATATATCAAATCATTTTACATAATTAAAGATGACTTTGATATCACTATTAGAAAATCGAGGCAAGATTTAATCCTACGCTTAATGAAAGATAAAAAAAACTTTTCGTTCATGTTTCTGAAAGATAAGCTTACTTTAAATTCAATAATATAATTGATGCATAACAATAATAAAACATAAACACAAATTGTACTTTATCATGTAGCTTGATCATTTTTCTTATAATTTCTCTCGAACCATTTCTGAAACTTGTTTATCACAACCATTATAGCCACATACATGTTTGAAGTAGTGTAAAGAGAGATAAGTAAGAATTGCTAACTCTTTTAGAGCATATGCCTATTTATATTAGGGTTTGATCTTTTTGGTAATTGAATTGAATTATAATTATAATTATAATTATAATTTAATTAGAATTACAATTAATTCTAAATGAATATTAATTGGGTCCATAATATTCAATATCTTATGTTAATTTTATTTATTAAAAATCCCATATTTAACTTTTAAAGTTTCTCAAATTTTGCAATAAAGTCTAATTTGATTAAATTACATTTTCTTTCATCAACTATTGTTTATTTGTGATTTATTAAGTTTATGAATATGTAAGCAATGGATATAAATTATAACCTAAAATTGTATCTTAGATTAGAATAATTGAATTCCTTTAACTTATCTTTAATTTTATAATTAAACAATTAATATCCGTATATGAAGATTGACATTTATCAATATATTATAACCATCCAAATATTAGGAACGTCAAAGTGATTTTGACTAACTTTTTTGTATATGATTTTTTTATAAAATTTAATCATTTCATCATATAATGTTTTAATTAGACATAGAGTATATAATTAATATCTACCCTATTTAAACTCAATCATATTAGTTCTCTATCATTAGTAATCGATTTTATTAATGACATTTAACAACTATTTTCAAACTGTCGTTTCATCTTGGCCAATGATTTCCTTAATCAATATTAATCTAGAATAATATAATATTCTTCCTAATCACTTTAGGGTGATGAATCATGTATTGATCACTTAACTACCTTGATATAGTTTATGTCATATCCAATTGCTATCAACCGAGCTACCTTTGACAAGGGCATGCCATAAATAGTATAAAAATATAACAATCTTTATATGAGATAATTTGGAGATCTCAAGTTAAATGATTACTTATATAACCATCACAATAAAAATTTTAATAAACATATATACAAGTAAATTCCAAATAATATTATCATATTAGGTTAGTTCAGTGAACTTATTCTCTAATAAGCACCTACACATTTGTTCAAGTATCTCTATACCTTATTGTATAAGATTGACTACTTCTTTCATGAGAAAAAATATCACGTATGCTAGTCTTTTTATATTCTATTAATATCTAGTTTGAATAAAGCAATGACTATGAATTATATAAATATAATATGAATCTCATAATTGTGTTCTCATCATAATTTCATATGCAATATATATTTATCCCGTGAATTTTTTCTTATACATCAGTTAATTAAGCAAATACATAAGATAAAGAATATCTTTAAATAATTATGTTACAAGAATTACAACTAATCAATTGACTGTAGAGCATAAACCAATAATCATGCAAATAGAAGTTTTATAGAGATGAAATAGAAGTTGCAAAATCCTATATCATAAGCACCAGGTTTTTGATATTGGAGGGTGGATATTAGCCATGATAGAAGTTACAATGGCTTAGGAACCTATATAGAAGTCACTAGTGACTAAGCCATATAAAAGTAACACCAAATACATAGCGAAGTTTATTTTTCAAATTATCAGTATTTAGACTTATCTTGTTGAAAATAAAGTCCAAACAAGTTTTATCCCAAACATATGCTTCTAAACAAACATGGTATTAATTTAATCTAGGCTTAAAACAAAAAATTTTAATACATGACACATAAGAATTCACATTGCAAAGAAAATAATGAATATAATTTGTAAAAAAAAAAAGAGTTGGACAGGGAAATAAAGAAAGACATGCCATATATATTTGTTTTTGATAGTTTAATGTATACTAGGTCTACATAAGATTTAATATTTCATAAGCAATAAAAATCATAAGGAGATACCAAAGAAACTAAAAGATTAAGTATCAGGCAACTACTAAAAAATTTATGAGGTTTATCATAAATAGTTAAGAACTATAAGCTCACATATATGCATTATAACAATCTCAAAAGTAATAGGCTATTAAAATTTAGATTTTGTAGGGTGTAAAGTAAAAAGTTTACACTTGGATACGTTTTTTTGGTTGATGGAGGTGTAATCTCATGGCGAAGCACTAAGTAGACTATAATTGCCTCATCCACTATGAAAGCATAGTTTATCGGAAGTTTGAAGCTAAAACATAGTCGTTATGGATAAGGATTTTATCACAAAATTGAGGGTCGTAGACATTATTATACGGCAATTGAAGATTTATTGTGATTATTATCCTTATCAAAGAGCACTAAAAATGAAAGTCTAAACAAGTATTGGTATAAAAAGTTTTGTTGTCAGAGATCATATTAATGAATATCATCGAGCATATTAATTATGAACTTAGAATAAGTGATTTTATGACTAAAAGTTTGTTGGCATATTCATATAAGGATCATATACATAACAGGAGATTGTCTAGCTAATTACGATTTTATGTTTAGATTTTTGACTTTCTTACAATAGAAATGGTAAAGTTTATGCATATAATGTTATCTCATTAGAGGATTCTAAATAAAGTAAATTTTATATAATGGTTCATAAAGTCAAAGTTCTCAATTTTTTACTTTCTTTAATATAATAATGTATGAAATGAAGCTCACATATTTAGAATAAAGATGACACATTTTTCACTTATTATGTGTTAAAGAATATGTAGATGAAGCGGGAGAATATTAGATAAAGCTTATCTTTTAATATTTAGATTGATTTAAAATTTATCACACGTAATAATGAGTTGCTAGAGTTCTTAATCTAGTTTTAATAAATATGTTTTTATACCATTCTTTTGATTAGAATATATAAAATTACGTAAAATATACATACTTTTCAGAGGATTTTGAAAAACAAAAACTGTTCCTACATTCAATTTTTTTTAGTTTAATAATATAATTGAAAGTACATTGTTTAGTTTTTGAATTTAATTGTATACACAATCCACCTGAACATAGTATGGGATTGAGGCCCTGGTCTTTCCCTTGTCATCTAGTTCATAAGGTGATACGAAGGCTTTATACATCTTAAATTCGGGAATAGATCACATATACCTATTTAACTGTGTCTACTCTATTCTACGAGCATTTATCCATCTATTAAATAGGATAGACAGAAATTGGATAAATAGATGCTTATTAAATAAGGTAGGTATAGGATAACGAAACAGGTGATCTGAACTCCTTAAATTCAACCAATTAGAATCTAAAACATAGTAGAACTTAACATATAGGCTATATGCAATGGCAAACTAACTAGACATTTTCAATAAATTATAAACTGTTTAACTTATTTAAAATATGGATTCTAATTCTTCAACAGTTAATTACAATAAATATCCGACCTAAGCCGAATTATGAACAGAAGGTACAAAATCGCAACGCTTGGACTTGATATGACATCCAAACGACACCCCATCTTATCTTTAAGAGGAAATGAAGGAATTGACATTAAACTTTTGGTAATCCCATAACACATTGACAACATGCAGCATTTCTGCTTATGAACTCAGTAATGGCCTTCCATTTGGAAAACAGGTGACGAATTGCACACTTGAAAGCCTGGAAATGAGCTTGCCTTCTGATACTCCGGACTTTGTTTTCCAATGCCATTAGGTTCATTCTCTATTAAGTTAGCGATAGCGATATGTTCACTGAAGGGATTATTAGAACCTATTGAATTGGAAGGAGTGAGGCTAAAAGGTGTAGTCATCGTAGACAGTGTATTATCAGCAGAAGTCATTGCAGAGGAGGTTTTCAGGTTTTTCTTGGCCCTGGCACGCCAACTTTCGAGTCCTACAATCACAGTCTCCGGGAAAACAGCTTTCCTCATAGTGGTGCCCATCTGTTTTACAAGTTCAATCAAAAGATTAGAGGTAGCTAATTAAATACAACAACCATTGCCCCTTTCTTTTTTATTGCCTTTCTCCGCTCATAAGTTATATGTACCTGTGTGACCAAAGCATACAGAGGCAGTGTTACGTAGCCGCCAAGTAAGTTTACCAGCACTCCCATGACTAGCTTTATAATGGGATCCTCAGTTCTAAGGTGGAAGCATGAATTGAACCCAAATTTGTACTGAATTTTGGAACAAGTTAACAATCAGAAGTTTCCTCTCTTTTTATTTTATGTTGCGATCACCAGTAAGTTGTTAATCCATCAAAATTACAAATATTTACCAAAGTCCATGTGAAGAATGCCAGTTGAAATGAATTCTGCAAGACCCAACATTCATTTTATCATTTAAAAAGTGCTTTTTGTTGGCACAGAAAAGATTGCTTCGAATGGTTAAAGAACTTGCCTGAAACAGTATGAAGTGTATAAGATAGAGAAGCAATTTTGGGCTTCCAAACCAGAAAAAGTGGTCACTAGGTTTAACAAGCAAAGCTCCTCTAACGACTTCGGACTTGTCTTTGCTATCTAAGCACATCAAAGTTATGATTCCCTGCAATTTTGTGCCAACCACCAACAGCATCTGCACGAACATAATACGACGTGTAACAAAAATATCCTATCTTTATTCAGTTTCTTCATTAAACACTGTTAAAATTTTCATAAACTTACCACGACAGGAATAAATGGAAGCCATAAGTAGCTGCGGAAACCTATACTTGTTCCAATTACCACATGGAATCACTCATCAATAACATTTTTGCATCACTGGCACTACATAAAAAATGGATGCTTGTTCTTACTGTTTGCATTGAAGATTACGAAAAGCATAGCGAAGATCCAAATCCAAGAGCTGCAAAATTAAATTTGTGAACAATTTGTTTTCTGAATTTCAGTTTTAATGTAACATTTATAATAAATTATTCATTGGTTGTGTATTCACCTTATTCCAACCACTACTTCAAAGTCACTTTCCATAGCTCTTCTTATGTATTTCTGGAAATCAAAGTTGCTTCTGATTTCAAAATGGGCCTGTAAAGTAGTTCAAACAAACCAAATTGAAGCTTGAGAGAGATAATAAATCTACCCCAGAACATTTTTGTCCAAGTTCAACTAATTGAAGGTGATACCATAATAAATCCATGTCTAAGAGTAAGATAATCCACTTTGGAGACAGATTCATAAAATTGCCTGAGAAAGCATATCTGCAGAAAATTTTAGGCAAATAGCAAATATTAGACAAGTCGTTGGCATGAGAAAGGAACACGGTAGCATTAATAATTCTTTCATTCTCTTTTTTTTTTTTTCTGTTCCCTGAACTGACCGGCCAACGAATAATTGGAGATTCACTCCAATAACTCAGATGCCTCTTCCCAAATGACGTTTGATGGGTGAGCAGAAATCTATTTGGATCTGCAAATTATAAATGAGATGTTTAGACAAAGTCGTGATCAAAGAAGAATATAATCCAATAAAAACAAAATAAGAAATAAGAAAATAAACAATCATAGTTTAGGACATAAGCATTCCTCCAAATAATTGTTTGCCCTTATGTTGTAAGAAACGTTCAACTCCCTAAATTCAATACGTTATCTAGGACATCTTCTAGGCTTTAAGGATCTTTTCACACATGGAAACACATATGCTCTTTTTTAACATGCCCTATTATGCTCACAACTAAACTATCCTCATTCTCTTGCATACATCTCCTATTTTCTTATCATTATAAGAGGTTACAGTTTACCAGCTAACTTCTGAAAGCAAATTTACAACTTATTGGCACTTTGATGATTTCTGTAGCAAAGCAAATACCTTTTGAAATATGATATTCTACTGTTCTTGTTTCTGCTTCCCATGATTCCCAAGTCCTCATCTACAAAAGTTGCATCCGCAATAAGAGGAAGTCAGCATCTTCAAACCGTTGCATTAAACTACTAATAAAGTTTGTTAAGTTCAATATTGGGACACTCCAATCCAATTTCCCTTCTCTTTCCCT
>JANQBM010000002.1:34889235-34903601 GCA_025594535.1 Erythroxylum domingense
TCTATTTTTAGGAAATTAGGGCTAGGAGACGTCAATCCAACATCTATGCTTATCTAACTTGCGAATCAACCATCAAAAGACCATTTGGGTTAGTAGAAGATGTTCTGGTAAAAGTGGATAAATTTATAATTCTTATTGATTTTGTTATGTTGGATTTTGAAGAAGATAGGAATTGTCCATTGATTTTGGGTAGGCCCTTTATGAATACTAGTAAGGCATTAGTTGATGTGCATGAAGGAAAACTAGTTTTGAGAATTGGTGATGACCAAGTTGAATTCAATATGACTAAATCTTTGAAGAAACCGGTGGATGGAAGTGCTTGTATGAAGATTGATGTTATGGATGATTGTATGAAGGAGGTTGGAAAGGAAATTGAAAAGGAAGTTGAGAAAGTTGTTGAAGTGCATAGGGATGAGAGTGTGAGTGAAGAGGAATTGCCTGAGGAGGGTGAGCAAGAGAAGTTAGAGAGATGGGATGCACCCACACCACCTTCCATTGTAAAGCCTCCCACTGTAGAACTAAAACCCTTACCTTCTCACCTGAGATACACATTTCTAGGTAAGGACCACACCTTACCCATCATCATTTCCAACCAATTGGATGTTAAGCAAGAAGAGAAAGTGCTAGAGATCATTAAGAAGAGGATGAGAGCCATAAGGTGGCAAATTTATGATATTAGGGAGATTAGCCCCAATGCGGTGATGCATAGGATTAACCTTGAAGAAGGATGCATGACAATGAGAGAGAGGCAAAGAAGGTTAAATCTAAACATGCAAGAGGTTATAAAGAAGGAACAGGTGAAGCTTTTAAATGCAGGTATTATATACCCAATTTTAGATAGCGAGTGGGTGAGTCCGATGCAATGTGTGTCTTGAAAGGGAGGCATGATAGTGATGGAGAATCAAAAAGGTGAACATATTTCCACTAAGACCATCACAGGTTGGAGAGTGTGCATTGACTATAAAAAGTTTAATTTGCTCACCAAGAAAGAAAAGATCATTTTCCATTATCTTTTGTGGACCCAATGATTGTGAGGGTGACTGGCTTTAATGTTTTCTTGATGAATATTCATGATACAATCAGGTGTTCATATACCCACAAGATCAAAAGAAAACCATTTTCACTTATCCTTATGGGACTTTTGCTTACAGAAGGATGCCTTTTGATTTATGCAATGCACCAGCCACATTCCAAAGGTGTATGATGGCCATCTTTGCAAATATCAATTAGGATTTCATGAAGGTGTTTATGGATGAATTCTCTATTTTTGGAGGCTGTTTTGATCATTTTTTGTTTAATTTGGATAGAGTATTACAAAGATGCAAGGAGACTCGTTTAGTTTTAAATCGAGAGAAGTGTTATTTCAGGGTCCAAGAGGTAATAGTTTCAGGCCCTAAGATCTTATATAGGGACATTGAGGTAGATCGAGCTAAGACTAAAGTGGTTGAAAAGCTCCCACATCCTGCTAACATCAAGGGCATCGGAGCATTCCTTAGTCATGTATGGTTCTACAGATGGTTCGTAAAGGACTTTTCTCTTATTGGTAGATCCTTTACTAACTTATTGGTTAGAGATGTGTCTTTTGTGTTTGATGATGATTGTTTAGATGCTTTTAACAGGTTAAAGACAACACTTACGATAGCACCTATTTTGACATCACCAGATTGGTCACTTCCTTTTGAGATCATGTTTGATGCAAGCGACCATGCCATTGGCTGTTTACTCAGATAGCGGAAGGAGAAGAGGTTACATGCAATTTACTACGCTAGTAAGACCTTGACAGGAGCACAGTTGAACTACACCACTACTGAGTAGAAGTTGCTTACAGTGGTATTTGCATGTGAAAATTTTCGTTCTTACCTTTTAGGCTCACAAGTTATTGTTTTTACAGATCATATGGCATTGCGTTATCTCTTTGCAAATAAGGATGCCAAGGCTAGGCTCATCCAATGGGTGTTTCTGCTCCAAGAATTCAACATTGGGATTAAAGATAAGAAAGGAGCAGAAAATATTGTAGATGACCACCTATCAAGACTTGAAGAGGTACAAAATGAAGAAGAAGAGGAAATTGAAGAGCATTTTCCTGATAAGGCGTTAATGATGGCAGAAAATCCTTTTCTTCCTTGGTTTGTAGATATTGCTAATTATCTCTCAGGTGGTACTCTTCCCCCTAATCTCCCACATCAATAAAGGAAGCGTTTCTTATTTCAGTGTTTTGGCTATATTTGGGATGAACCTATGTTATATAAATATGTGCTAATAGTTTGATTCGCAGGTGTGTCCTTGAAGATGAAATGCCTGAAGTTTGACTCAGTGTCATAGTTCAGTTATGTCAGACATTATGGAGCGCACAAAACAACTTATTGCATTTTGGAGTGTAGATTCTACCGGCCAAACTTGTTCAAGGATGCCCGAGATTTGTATTATGTTGTGATAGTTTCCAAAGAGTGGGCAATATTTTGAAGAGAGATGAGATGCTACTTTCAAACATCATGGAGGTGGAGATATTTGATGTGTAGGGCTTAGATTTCATGGAACCATTCCCATCTTCCCTAGGTAACTCTTATATATTGGTTGGAGTTGATTATGTGTCTAGGTGGGTCGAAGCAATAACTACTCCAACAAATGATGGCAAAGTGGTGCAACGATTCATCAAGAAGATCTTTACAATATTTGGGGTGTCTAGAGCTATCATAAGTGATGGAGGGAGCCACTTTTGCAACAAATTAAGTCTCTTTTGAGAAGATACAATGTTCATTAGTCTCTTTTGAGAAGATACAATGTTCATCGTAGAGTGGCAACCCCTTACCATCCACAAATGAGTGGCCAAGTGGAGGTGGTGAATAGAAAGTTGAAGAAGATTTTAGAGAAGATGGTGAGCACTTCAAGAAAAGATTAGACTTTAAAGCTGGATGATACATTGTGGGCTTACAGAACAACTTACAAAACTCCCATAGGTACAACCCCATTATCGACTTGTGTATGGCAAGGCTTGCCATGTACCATTGGAGTTGAAGCATAGAGCCTATTGGGTAATTAGAAAATTGAATATAGATTGGAAGCTAGCAGGAGAGAAGAGATTGTTACAACTTGATAAATTGGAGGAGTTAAGATATGAAGCATATGAAAATGTCAAGTTGTACAAGGAAAAGGCTAAGAAGTGGCATGCCACATCAAGAAGAAGGAATTCAAGAGTAGGGACTTAGTGCTTTTATTCAATTCAAGACTTTGATTATTTCCCAGAAAGCTCAAGTCAAGATGGAGTGGCTCATTCAAGGTTATTCAAGTGTTTCCCTATGGAGCTTTAGAGTTGGAAAATGAAAATGATGAAACTTTTAAGGTTAATGGGCATAGGTGCAAGCTTTACTTTGGATGGTCATTCTCACAAGAAAAGGAAGTTCTTTCTTTCCTTTCACTCACTCTTTCATGATTGCATACGGAATGGTCAAGGTAATGACTTTAACTTAGCATATTTGTCTTTCATTTGTTTGTCTTTGTGTTAGTGTGATTTTGTTTTAATTTGATAATATTTAGTTTGATTTAATTTGTTTCGCCCTTCATTCTCTTGTTGTTTAGGTCCCCAATGATACATTTTGAGTTTACTTGAAGACTTATTGTCCATCATAACTTGTTAGAGGACCAAAGGACGAGAGGAAAAATGCGCAACTCTATCGACCCTACCACCATAAGCCCATCTTGCCCTTAATCTCTTTTATTATTCTTTTTTTGTTTTGTGTTTTATGTTATGTTTTTCATGGTCTAGTTTGTTAGTTTTGGATGTTCTCTTTTTTACATTGAGGACAATGTTTTGTTCAAGTGTAGGGAGGTAGTCTTTGCATTTATGTTTACATTTTTGCGTGTCATTTAGGATGTATATTAGGTTGTTAGTATTAGGTGTGTCATTTCCCTTACATTTGAATCCTTGTGATGAATGTGTTGTCATGAGCTTCTATCATACTAGTTGAAATGAGATTAAATGCATGCATGAACTCAAATTAGGCTACTTGAGTAAAGAGTGAACCATGTGGAGTGATGAAAGTAGTTGGCCACATAAGCTTACTCAGAACTTACCACTTGAACAATGACGTAATGTATAGAAGTATAATGAATTTTCATTTGAGCCTATGTGAGAAATTGAGCCTTTATGACTCCATTCTATAGTCATTTCATTTCCTTGTTTGTGTGATGCTTCCTTAAGTAATTATCTCCAGAACTTGCTTTGAATCGGTTTAAATCTATTGGATGCATGCTAGAAAGAAATGATTAAGGCCTTTTTACTTTAACCTTTGGCTTAAATGACCTACCCTTTTATTATCCCTTACTAGCCACATTGAGCCTTTAACCTTTTGTTTCTTGAATTCACCCAATTTGCAAAACCACAAACCCTATTAGCTTGCCTAATCACAAGTTAATAGAGTGCTAAGTGATACTTTAATGTGGAATCACAAATTAAGAGCACATTGTAAATAGTTGTTGTTTTTTGTTCATTGTTTCTTTATTTTGATTAAAAAGGAGAGAAAAAAAAAGAGAAAAGAACAAAATCAAATGAAAAAAAAAAGATAAGAAAAAGGAATAACATGTAGTAGCTTCAATAAGTGCGGAGTAGTAATTAATCCATTTGCATATCTTAGAAGTTTATCTTTGTCTTCCCTTTATACACTTACTAGTTTATAATGCTTATGATAAACCCCTAAAACTTGTTTGGCCCACCTTAACCCTAGCTACATTACAACCCGAAACAAAGTCCTTTTAATCTATCTTAGCATGTAATCATTGTGGAGGAGAATTGGTGTATTAACAAGTCTATGATAGTGTGATTTCCTATAGGAAGTTTAAGCGAAACACTAACCATCAAACACTTAAGAGAAATGAGTGAAATCCTTAAAGAAGGTCCATTTTGAATTTATACTTATCTTTGAGTGATAGTTTCATGGGTTGAGTTTGCTTATGTGCACCAATGAATTTAGTCATGATATGTGTAATAGCTTGACACATGAGTTGGTCAAGGTGTAAGGGATTGCATGCTTTAATCTTTGTGAAAATGAAGTGATAGAATTTTATTGGTTGTGTTTGATCTTTGCTTGAGGACAAGCAAAAGTTTAAGTGTGAGGATGTTGATAAATGTAGATTGCATTATATTTTTATAGGTAATTTGATGTGTGTTTAGTGATTAATTTGATTGTTTAGTGCGTGTTTAGGTGAAGAAATTGTGTTAGTTTACAAATATTTGTGTTTTAAGTGTCTTTTAAGTGAGAACATGTTTTTGAGGTTCAATTTTATATATATGAGGTGTTGTGATGAGTTTGTTAGTGTTCAGGGCATTTGAAAGAGTTTCAGAGGAAGCCCGAACTAAAACACAGGCCTAAGATCATGACAGAAGCTCGAGCATAGGGCCACAATCATGGAGAATCTACCATGATCCCGATAGAGAGTAGACAAACCACCCACGATCATGCACTGAGGGCCACGATCGTGGCCGACGCGCAGACAGACGCAGGGTCACTTTTGGATTCAAGTTTTTGAGGGAAATTTAGAACATTTCAGATCCTGGAAAGTCACTAAGGTTACCTTAATTGGAAAGGACTATATAAGTATTATGAGGTAACCCTAGAGGGGGGGCTACATTTAGCCTACATTTGGAAACCCAACAATAGAGAGAGAAAGAGGAGAGAAAGAAAAGAAGAAGAGGAAGAAGAGGAGGGTTTCAACGCCAAAGCTTCCTGGAATAGGTGGTCTCCCGATGTCGTTGCTCTCTTAAATCCACCTATCAAAGTTTCATTTCCTTCACATTTACCTTTTTATTCATTTAATGTGTAAGATTGAGATGTGGTGTATGGTTATGGATTGTTAACAATGTTCTAACTTTTCCTTCGAGATTTTGCTTATATTTAATGTTAATCTAGTTTAATTGTGTTTATTTGATTTGGGTGTTGTGATTGATTAATGTATTTGCATGTTTCGGTAACAAACCGAGAGGGTGAGCCAGATAAGTGATTGATTAATGTATTTGCATGTTTCGGTAACAAACCGAGAGGGTGAGCCAGATAAAAATGATTAGATCAGATTAACAGGAGTTAGCGATCTAATTGACCACTTAATTAATCTAATTGGTAATTTCATAGAGAAAGATTGTGCGAGACCCGATTGTTCATTAAAGAGATTTAGAACTAATTAGAATTGTGGGTAATTTGTGAATTGAGAGATTGCAAGTTTCATAATTAGATTAGGGTTTACAATTTAGGGAATGGTTATAACTCAAGAGAGAGTAATCAACCCTACGACCATCAAGAACTGACACCCTATAAACACATAAATGGCTAGATTAGCATTAATGATAGGTAAAATCCCCTCTCATAACTTGACTAATTCTCTTGACAGATTTCCAATGTTAGATTATTTTTTTGTTGCTAGTTTGTTTGATTTAGTTTATTTTTCAATTTATTATTCGAATTTAAGTCTTAAACAAAGCACAACCTGAATTAAGTAGTGCCTAAACACAATCTCTGTGGGACGATATCTGATTTTTTCTACAAGGAACGACCTATATACTTGCAATTTTTAGCATAAAACAAGTAGTTTGTTTTTTTGCAATCAATAGTTATTAAGTGTTATGAAATAAATACATAATCAATTAAGCACATATCATACACCTCCTATGAATTCTCTTCTTCCTCTAACCCTTAATTGTAAGATTTAAAACCAATAATCTATGTTGAGTTGACTAGTAAGCATTAGTATCACCCTATAATCCTTGCAACTAGGTCAATTGCTCTACCTTACAAGGAAGTAATCAATTTGAGTTTTTGTGGTCCTGCTCTTAAAAGTCACTAGGTGCTCGTCGTTTTTCTCAAAAAAGAATTGACTAAGAGTTAGTTGTCACCAACTTAAATGCTATTGGAGATCCAACAAAGTAGTCCTACTATCATTCTTATCACCATACCTAAAACCCCCATAAGTTTATGAATAACCATCTAAGGTTGCCCTTATATAACCCTAAATTCTCCACTTATAATAACTCTCTCGTCAGGAGGGATCTGCTGAATCATCTCGTCTACGTCTTCCCAAAATTAATACTTAAATTATTCGTCCAACCTTATTTGAGGTGCATAAGCACACACTACATTGAAAACAACACCTTTCACCATAATCTACAAGGACATAATCCTATCATTATTTCTCTTTACTCCCAAATGTAATGTATAAGTTCCTTGACAACCAATATACCTCCACCATTTTATCATCTTGAACATATTGAATACTAAAGTTTGAACTCAATAATCTCTTTCGCTTTAGCTTCCATCCACTTTGTCTCTTGGATGCATGCTATGTGAATCTTAAATTTGTCTAAAATCCCTACTAATTCCAAAGACTTCTGTATAAGGGTCTCGATATTCCAAGAACTTATCCGTAATTCGTCAACATCTTCTCTTCTCTTAAACCCAAAACTCACCAAAGTACTAGCCCTTGATCTATCATTAGAATCCAAAACCACCACTCCTACACTAATGCCCATCACAAGTTATGGAAGACAAGCTCAACAAGTCTCTAGATGACTCTAATATTACTCGAGAAAGGGAAAAAGGATTGATATAACTCTCTCTTCGGGAGGGATTTGCTGAATCATCTCATCTACTTTTCCCTAAAATTAATACTTAAATTGTTCTTCTAACCGTATTTGAGGTGCATAAGCATACACTATAATGAAAACAACACCTTTCACCATAATCTACAAGGACATAATCCTATCATTAGTTTTCTTTACTCCCAAACATAATGTATAAGTTCCTTGACAATCAATATACCTACACCATTTTATCATCTTGAACATATTGAATACCAAAGTTTGAACTCAATAATCTCTTTCGCTTTAGCTTCCATCCATTTTGTCTCTTGGATGCATGCTATATGAATCTTAGATTTGTCTAAAATCCCTACTAATTCCAAAGACTTCTCTATAAGGGTCCCGATGTTCCAAGAACTTATCCTTAATTTGTCAACATCTTCTCTTCTCCTAGGCCCAAAACTCACCAAAGTAGTAGCCCTTGATCTATCATTAGAATCCAAAGCCACCACTCCTACACTAATGTCTATCACAAGCTATGGAAGACAAACCCAACAAGTCTCTAGATGACTCTAATATTACTCGAGAAAGGGAAAAAGGATTGATATTAAATCCTAAAATGGGCACTGCAATAAATGGATATGGAAACCGCAAGTATATATGACCACAAGTAAATCCAAATTAGATGGTCCAACATCTGAACGACTCATAATAGTTAGGTTTTTATAGAATGCTAAAACATAGTATTGGATAATTAAAAAGAAAAAAACAAAATATTGAAAACTATAAACAAAAAAGATTAAAACTTTTAATGGAACAATGAAGACTGAAAACTAAAATCCCAACACCTAAAAGGCAACGAATCAACCACAAGTAAACACAATATGAAACCAATCACAAGTACATCCATTAAAGAAAAAATTATAAGATACCAATTAATTAGAGAAGGGAAATAACCAAACTGATCTTATTTGTGTATGATATCATATACCAACTCTGTATATTCTTGTCATAATTAGCACTATTCGCTAGAAATTCCTCCATTCGAGGACCACCCACTATAAATCTACAAAAGAAGAAAGTAAATCACAAGGTTTTTTAAAATCTAGAAGATAAAATATTTAGAAGAAGATTGAAAATTGACTAAACTTGATCAAATCTAAGCTATTAACAGAAATGTGATCCCAAAATCAAGTCCTAGAAAAGATCTCTTCTTTTCCAGTAATGTTCGACAATACCAAGTTACTGGTTCACAAAACTACCCAATTACTCGATTTCTTTAAAGTTCAATGAATGAGGCTAGATAAAAAAAATAATCTTTTTGAAAGACAATCTAGTACAATCCCTTTTTCTCGCAGATGTAGCCAAGTTCATATTAAATGCCAAAGCAAAAAGTTTCATTGAACTTCAAACAACTCCTCTCCTTATTGTGGGCAATAACTCACGCATCAGGATTCCTTTTGTCACTATTAAAAATATAAAAATAATTTAAAGTTCAACTAAACCCAATTGGTCAAAAGTTCACAAATTCAAATTCTATCTAACTCTAAATTGAAAGACAAAAAAAAAACCATATAAAACTAGAATTTTTTAACAAAAATACAGTAAAACCTTCATTGATTATCTGAATTAAAGGAAATCAGGAAAAAGAGAAGAGAAAAGATACCAAAGATCAAGGATAAATACTTATTAGAAGCAAGACCCTAAGCTCACTTTAAACCAAAAACAAACCTCTATAAATTAAAAACCTTAGGTCAAATTGAAGATAAATATGCACATCGATGTGAACAATTTCCCTAACTTTCTCTCTTCCAACAAACCAAACAATTTACCAACACTTTAGAACTCCAACTATCTATCAAGACTATTTAAAAGTATCACTGTTTTTCAGCTCATAACATTAAAAAAAAATACAACCCTTTGAAAATCCAAACCCAATTACAAAAGCTAGAAACTTGCAGACATAAATCTCTCAAAATTCTCTATATATGATGGAGATGAACAATTTAGTGGTTCACTACTTTGGCTTTTCCTTGACATCACTTCACAGACATTGATAATAGCATGAAACAACAAAAACCCACCAAAACCCTCTTATGTTTCTATATTAGAACCTAGTCTTTGGAAAAAACAAATAGGATTCCAAGAATTAAAAAAAGTTCTCGAAGAAATTAAAAAGCTTTCCAAAGACCCTCAAAAGTAAACTAGAACCACAACATTTTCAAACAAAAAATCTAGAATATAACCAAAAATTGATTCTTTTTTACTAATAAGTTAAGAATTTCTATATGGAAAAAGTTGTGTGGTCAGGGTGATATCAAAATAATATTTTTCAGTATATATAATAATGATGGTCATATATATTGAAATTTTGATGATCACTAAAAACCACTAAATGATAGTCATGCAATTGGTCTATTTATATATATTTATGTGCTAAAATGCTTTTTCAAAAATCTCATTTCCTATGGAAGGTGATGGATGTAATTTTATAAACAAATTTGCTTTTTGAAATTTTTTGGCTAATTGAGTGAAAATTTTTAATCAATACAAGTGATCTAAGAGTATATTTAAATTTGTGTGTATTTATATTCAAATAAATTTAACATTGGAGTATTTGTAATGGCTTAGACAAATATGATGAATAAATAAAAGATATTATTTTTTAATAAAGATCTTCTTATTTGATAGTGATGACCATTAAAAGTTACTAAATGATGCCTTTTTACCTGATCCAAAAAGACAAACTTGTTAGTTTTTTTGTTATGTAAATTTTATCATGTCATTGAAAATATTTATTTTTTTGTATTTTAATATTAAGTGATTTTTAAGTTGATGAGTCTAGAATTATTTATTAACTTTGCACATAGTCATGTATTGTTTGGAATAAAATTTCTATTATAGTTATACTCTTTCTTCATTTAGTGTCTAAGTATTTCTAAGCCTACCATTTTCTTGAAAATGAAACAAAATAGTAAACACATTATCAAGTCAAATATGTTTGCATGAACTTGCTTTTGCATATAGAAAATGAAACAAAATAGTAAACACATTATCAGGTCAAATATGTTTGCATGAACTTGCTTTTACATATATTTTTATTTGCATGTTAGTTATATATATAATAGGGAAAAAGTTTGGTAGTTATCATTTTGATGACCGTCATATTCATCATAGTCAATATTAACTAAATTAGACCTAATACACCACTTAATGATTTATGATATACTCAGATAATTTTATTAATATAAACCATAATGGCTATAAGGACGACTAAAATGATGACCATGTAGCTATCATTTAAATTTTTAATTTTTTCAGTATTATAATATGTTAAGATTCTAAACTCCTTAATTCTAATTACCACTGATGCATCCAATACCAAAAAGAAGAAGAGTCAGTAAATTCATCTCTATTAATAGTTGGGTGGTTCGTCCTTATTTTTAAGGAATTAATTGTCCTATCTTTTCAATTTTCCTATCTACTCACTTGACTCCTCTATAGCTGACAAAATTAGGTGGACTTGTCTTAGCTTGGGTACATTCACAATCCATTTCCAACCCTTGTTGCATCTTCTATAATAACAAACCAGAAGACATCATTCATTTATTCTTCCATATGACTTTATAAATAAACCTGGATTTCTCTATAGGTTTCATTATCCATCTTCCACTTGGAACTAACTAATCAGTTAGGCTTCATCAGTCAAATTAATATATGCTAAGGATTACAATTTGTTTAGTGCTACACGTAGTAGTCTTGTTTATGCTAGTAGGTAAGAGAGAAATAGTCTATTTTTAAATGAGAGTGCCAAGACCCCAACTTTTTTGCAATAGCACCTTAACTTGGATTAGAGGAATTCTAGTGAAAAGGGTAAACACTAATGAAACCAGGTTCAAAGTGGCCCAAAAATGCAACATCAAGTATCCAATAGTCACAAGAAATTAATAAGAGTCTTAGAGAAACTTTAAAGGATTTAACAAATGACTAGTAAGGGTTGAAGTGTTAAGATGAACTTCTTTAGTATACCAAAGCTTTGAGAGAGTAGTTTTTTTTTAGTTTGGTTATGTTCACTGACTGGCATCCATAAATTTATTGTAATAAACCTCTTGTTCTTTCATTCATAATGAATTCTTTTATTTAAGAAAATATAGAGTACTATTTTTGGGAAACATTAGTGTTGTTTGTAAAGTTGGCTAGATACAAATGGAAGACTAAGTCTAATATGAATTTACATATGGACAAATTCAAAAGAAACTATATATAGACTAACTTAGGAACCTATATTAAGAACTAAATGGTACTATGAATAGATGAATATCATGCTCTTAGTATTAGAGTGAACATTTATGGGATTTCACATATCTTAAAAAGTTTTGAAATGTGTTAATAAAATAGGAATCATTCTAAGGATAGGCAATCGTACACTAGGAAGTGACAATTCATCATCTTAAGAGATTATGTTGGTCCAATCATATAATATCTAAATAATTAAATCAAGGGAACAAGATAATGCTAGAGGAAATTCTAGTCTACGTTTTTTATTATGTCAGATTGCTTCTCACTATTACTTATATGATTATAGCTAATGACATTTAGGTTTATTATTTTAATTTAAATTTATGTGTAGTCAATCGTATTCTCATTTGAAGAATAGATAATAGTATGAAGGTTAGACTTGTACTTATCATTTTACTATTGTACAATAATTGGTGTTCTTGCTTGCAGTCTTGTATTAGGATAGTAGAGAAAATGACAATCAATTAATAGCCTCATCTTTAAAAGAAAAAAAAATTCAAAACATCTTGATTGGTCATTTGGAACTTATAGATGATTGGGATCTAAATCTATTTACATGTTTAAGATGCAATAATTTCAAGATCAAGGGCTAAGATGAGGTTGGTTGCATTGTAAATAACTGGGTATTTTCTTTGAATTATGAATCCATATGTATCACCATTGATGGTTTGAATTTAGAAATCTGTATCTTATAGATAAAGAGCAATAGCAAAGTGACATGTAGGGAGGGAAAAGAGACGAAAATGTGACTTTGGGATGAGACATACTTCTCTTTGTCATTGTATTATCACAAATCCAATGGCCTGTGTTCTCAATCCTGGTCAAATAGAAACAAACAAATTATTTTGAGATAAGTGAGGGAATGAGAGCTATAGTGGGCAAGAAATTTCCTACCTATTGCATCATATCAAAAAAACATTTTGTCAAGCATGTCTTTTTATTCGAACTTCCTTATTATTTCACCGCGTTTTACACTTTTTCACTATATAGCATGATCATTTTATCCTATCTTATAATCGCATTTCGGCATTATATTGTATCATTTTTTGTTTTTGACACCATCATTTTATTTAGACTTTTCTTTATCTTTATTCTTCATTTTCTACTTTAATGGTCACAATTTAATGCTATCCTCTCTATTCGTGATATAGGCTTTTCAAGCTATCAGAAAAGTTGTTTTAATTTCATTTTTTTCTTCAATTATTCCTTTTTTTCTTAATTTTTTTGACCTTATCCACTTTGTTATTTAGTCCATATGCAATTTATTTTATTATTCTAGTCTAAAATTTTCCTAGTACCCCAAATAGATTAAAATTTAAATAATGAATATGGCCTAAAGAAAGACTTAAAAAAACACACTCTTATTCATAATATTTTTATTTAAGCAAACAACAGTTACAATAAAATAGAAGGAAGAGATATAATTAAGTGTCTAAACTCCTTTAAAGTATTCGTAGAGTGAAAATAATCTAGGGACAATATTCTTTGGATGCCCTAATTACCTCGTACGTTTGGTGGGACATTTAATTTTTAAAATCAATCGTAGATTTTTCTAAGAAAGTAAATAATTTGTACTAATAAATTAGTTAATAGTTACAAAGAAATATAGAAGTTGAGTAATAAAAGTGGATATAACACCTGGCACAGGCTAAGTTTGCAAAGAGACCAACATCTAGAAGGCCGTAGCAAGTTAATACAGTTAAGGCATCAACCTCTTAAAATGTGCTCAGACCAGTAATCTACGACACTTGTTGTTTGGCTACTTTGTTATCCAACCAAGGGGATAGCACAGCAGTCAATTCCTCATCCTATAGGCAAGCTTTAATTAGAGAGTAAAGGGTAGTTGTATCCTACTTGTATGTTTTAAACAACAATATGCATTCTAATCTACTTTATCAGCTCTTGTAGAATATTTTTCTCCTCAATCATAGTTGTTAGTTTGAATTTTTATACAATATTTTCCCACCTCAACAATTTATACAACATTTTTCCACCTTACATGTTGCAGGTAGGTAATTGTGATTTTTTTAATTGATATGATGAGTAATTTCTTGAGATAGTTGTCTATATTATTCAAAAGTTAAAGTGTGTGAGTGTGTGTGTGTGTGTGTGTGTGCGTGTGTGCGTGTTTGTGTATGTGTGTCTATGTGTGTGTGCGCGCTAAAGAAGGAGGATGAAGCAAGGAGAAGTATAGCTAGTCATGAAAATAAAATTAAAGCCAATAAATAAATATTAAATTTAAAGACTAAACAAAATAACAAGACAAAGAAAATTAAGGAGCAAGTGAAAAATATACAGGTTGATATTTATCTATTGGTGAGATAGAAGAAGTTGAGATTTATGGTAAGTCATTATAGGATTTGTTATAATGTTTTCTCAATTTTCAAGTTGTATGCTTTTAAAATCCAGATATAGTATTTTTATGGAATTTTTTTCTCAAATTGATTGATTTATATGTGCATTGAATGATAACTTGAATCCAATTTTATGAGAAAATTTTCAAATC